>JBDFRD010310234.1:0-10480 GCA_039654405.1 Bullina lineata
TAGGAGATGAAGTAAAAATCATCTGTTCCGCTTCACGCTACCGAAACCGGGATAAGCTCCGGCTCTATGGGGCTCATAGGCCTTGAAGGAACTTACTTTTTTACTTTACTTTTCTTTCCTCAGATGTGGGTGGCTAGCAAGCACCACTGACATTTATAAGGCATCACTTTTTTTCTTTTTATCTTGCATTTCCATCATCATCTTCATTTTTTCTTGTCAAGCATTGCTGGCTGGGTCTTTACTTCCTGCCACCCCTCCTTTCTTTGTTCTTGCTTCCCTTTCCTTCTGCTACACACTGTAAGCATCCAGCTAGCTTACAAGCATTGTTGCATGGTTTTTACGTAATTTTTCTTTTCAAAAGGTTTCAAAATTAAATTAAATGATATTTGTCTACAATCCTTTAAAATCACAGTCCCATTATTTGAGGAAACAGACAATCCCTGGCACAGATGGCATTTAGTAAAAACTACGTGTAGATCTAGTTAATACTGACCTTTAGCACTAGCACTCTGTTTCTGCAATTATTTTTTTTTTTTTATTTTAATTTCGGAAGAAACCTGCTGAAGAACAATTAGTCCAGTAGGGGCCTACCGGTTTAAAAAACAGCAAGCCAGAACGTAACTCAACATGGACTACACAAAGTCAGTTCTAATTATATGAAAGTAATACACACAATAATTCACTGAAGAACCCCTTTTATTTATTTAACAGGAACACAACAATACACGTTTGAACAGTAGTCTGCTTATTAAAAGAAGAAAAAAGATTTCATTTTTACTTGTTAAACTTTAAACTCTACACAGATCAAAAGCACAAGAAGGCAATTTATTTATTTTTTTTTTTCAAGAAGAAAATATATTATATCATGTGGATTTGAATTCTGCACGAATAGCAGAAGAGCTGCAAATAAACAAAAAATGATTTCATGATCCTGAATTTCTTTTAGTACAGTACAAAAGTTATCTCGCAAACTATCCTTTTGTTTTCCTAAATGTTTCCCTGTGTAATGGAATAATATCTGAGAAGTGAAAAGAATTCTTTAAAAAGAATAATATTAGTATGAGGATTTTTAGAAAATTTGCGTAAGAAACTTACCACTCACACCCTCAATCAATTCAAAAATGTGATAACAAAAGGTGGCAATCAATAGTTGGAAATTTCCTCAATAAATTATCAAACCCACTTTTTTTTCCAACTTCTACACAGGCATTAAAAAAAAAAAACCTTGATTCATACATCATTTATATAAAAACATTGTTTAATACCTTGCGGACCTCTGATGAGAATACTCACGAACGTCGGCCAATGCTTTCGGACCACTGACGAGTATTTTCACGTTTGGGGTGACCAAAATTTAAACCGCTCCAACTTTTCTCTGACTTATCCCTCTTAGTGCTGACTGTAAAATTTTGGAAGTGATAAGCACTCTCTGGGAAAGCCACATACATGGCTCATCACACTAAGAAGATGAAGGGTCAGTGTCAGGCCGGTCACTAAGGTGTTAAATAGTAATTCTATCTTTATTCTTAGTTATTGTGAGTCACTTCCACAATACACTAAGTATGTCTAAACCTTTTTGAGCATTGAAAACTTAGTATAGAGTCTAGTCCTTTCTTGTTCTTAAAAACAGTCAATCTTATGCCTTTCATAAAAGGAAAGGCTCCAGATTTCACACTGACAACTGATACGGATAATCATAGTAAAAAACGGAAAATTCATTTTCTATGCTTTACAAAAATTGTAACAATATTAAAACAAACTGAAATATTTACAACAAAAATGTCAAAAATTTCCCCCGATATCTCACCAATTGCCAAGGAAATGATTAGCCTTTATTTTCAGAACCGGTACTACCAGATTTTGAAAAATAACTAATGAATAAGGCCAACTTCTAGAGAATAATTCTAGAGACAGAGCGAGAATAATTCTCAGATTTTCAAACTCTTCACAAAACAAGTTCACTTTCATTGACAAGATTTTGTGATTCTTGTACAACAAAGAAAAGCAAAAAGACTTTGAAAAGAAGTCAAAATTGGTAAATGAGGGGATTAGGTTGGAGCACAAAACTGAAAAGAAGATCTTGAGAAAACTGTACATAAGCTTTCACCATTTTCATATACATGTATTCAGCTGTTCAATTCAATTTTCATAAATTTAAAACAAAATAAAGCATTACAAAGATCAACTATTTCTTCACACTTGTAATAACGTGAATGAAAAATCTTTTGAGAACATTCCCATACACATCAAGACAAAACACAAAGCAAAACTTTTATAGCAAAAGAAATAAAAAATAATATCATTACACAATGTATGATCTATACACATGCACCCATCAAATAATATAGTATAATGTAGGCAGAAATATCAACGTACTTTAACACATTGATGAACTTTTCATTATTTTTTCCAAAAAAAAAAGGTTATATAAATGTCCATCAAGTTTCGTTTTATACTTTACCCATTCAGCTTTTAGAATTCTTTCATTATCTCCATTGCCAATTTTTTTTTTTAATTGTTACAATTCCTGGACTTTAGAAAAAAAAAAATTCAATGAACAAAAATATTTCTTCTTTCCCAGTACCAGGTACAGTAGCAATAAACTCAATAAAACAAACGGTGCAGAAGCACACTAATACTCCTTGAAACTTGAAGACAAAAATGTTCCATATTTGTAAGATTACAAAACAAAGCACAGCTAGTTACAAATTACAGGATAATGGGACAAAATTTGGTTGGTCCAGAACTTGCAACACTTTCTTGATTGTTGATTCCTTCCGACTGCAGCCATCTTACAAGAAATAAGTACATGTACTGTACTGCAGGTGTATGCTGGGGACAATAAAAAGAGTTATTGAGATATTATGATCTATATCATATCCCTCATGCATGACATTTACAACATATTGTTCACACCTTGAAGGGGCATGGAACAGGCTTAATTAGAAAGCATGCAACAAAATAATGTCTGCGATAGACCTACATGTAGATCACACCATCTGTCAAAATATCCTAAGTACTAGTAGCTTATTCAGCATTATCAGGATTGCACAACATACTCATATCAGAAAACATGCTGTCCTCAATTTACATTTCTGGATTTAAGCCCCTGCTATCAAAACTACAAAATATGAGTTAAAAAAAAACCTTGGTCTTAAACTTGTTGCTTGCAGTGCAGATATAAAGAAGAATATCAATTTTTTTTTTTTAGCACATGCTCTAAATTTTGATTCTCACAACATTCTACTAATCTTGTAGAACAGTACGAATGCATATTATGAAACAATTGTGACTAATTTTTGCACAGTAAATGTGCTCTTACTCTTAGTCTTACCCTGTAGAACTGTTTCAGTAACAACTACATGTAGTTTGAATGAAATGCATATATGATAAATACAGTATTGGACTGAAAAATTAAAACTGCACACATCTTAAACGCTGCTGTCTGAATACATCCCATTCCTAGATTAATAAACATAAATTTAACTATTTTCAAGATACACATATTATGTAAAAGTGCACATACTACCACAAGGAGGTCCTTAGGTAATAACATGAGATTCAGTAAATTCCAGATCAATACCTCCAAACCCGTTTTATGCATGATAGACAAGTACTACCAGACAAGTGGACAATGTGATAACAAATTAATAAGGTGTTTAATTTTTAAGGCCCATGTAGTTTGCTTACCTGTGTACTGTTCAAGCTGGGTGCAAAGAAACCATATTGTTTCTGCACATGTGCATGGTCAACCGCTGCAGTGCTCTATTTGCCTCATCTGGAGAAGCAAACCCCACCACAGCATTGCCCGTAGGCTTTCCTTCGCTAGAGTAGTGCAAACGAATAGATTCTCCTATTGGCCTGAAACCCTGGAAGAACTGCATTATCTCAGCAATGGAGATATCAGGTGGGAAATTCTGACAGCGGACATAGAACAAGTTCTTGCTGAGTACACCTGGAGGAATGGTTTTGCTGCCTCCAGATGGCGGACCCCCATGAGAGTGAAGCATACCCCTGGGAGGATTGGCAACACCTGGAGGTGGTCCACCAGGCAAAAGAGGCTTGATGTTTGGACCCCCTTTCATTCCAGGATTATTTGTCACACCTTGAGGAGCATCTTGGTTCATGGCCTGACCTGGCTGATCCTGCTGATTCAAACCTCCTTGGGGCTGGTTCTGATTTGCACTCAGACCTTGAGAGTTTGGGCCCAGTTGGTTCTTCACAGGCGGAGTAGGAGATTGAGCCTGTCTCTGCTGAGGAACATCTCTCTGTCTAGAACTGTCTAACCTGTCCATCATTTGCTTCTTCCCAATAGGCTTCACTGCTACAATATGTCTACCAAATGATGTTTTGTCTTTCTTTATCCCTTTTTCAAAGTCTTGAGGAAATTTGAATTCAACAAAACCTTCACCCAAAGGTTTTCCTTGAGGGTCGTGAGCAATGTTGATGCCTCTGTTAGCAATCTGACAGTCCGCAAAGAATTCACGGATGTCTCGGGGAGTTGCAAGAAGGGGTAAACCCTGAATATGAACACAATGAGTCTCCAGTTTTGATTTCTGATCTTGTGCGTTGTCATCTCCAGAGGGCTTCGATACTTTATTGTTTGAGACTGGGCTTGGCTGAGCAGCATCAGATTGTTGATTAGAATGTTCCTGCTGGTTTGCTGCTAGTGCAGGAACAGGTGGCTGACTTGATTGTGACTTCTGATTAGATACTTGGCCTGAGGTGATACCAGATCTTGAAGGCTGGCTAGGAGTATCAGGTCTAGAGGACTGCCCAGAAGAAATATTAGGTCTTGAGGGCTGACCAGAAGGAATATTAGCTCTTGGGCCTTGGCCAGACGGTGCATTGGGTTGTGAAGGCTGACCTGGCATCACATTTGGCCTCGGAAAAGGACCTGGTATTACATTTGGCCTAGGCTGTTGTCCAGAAACTTGATCAGGCCTCACTTGCTGTCCAGATGGCTGATTTGGCCTCATCTGTTGACCAGAAGCTTGATTTGGTCTTGGTGGCTGGCCTGGAGTTTGGTTTGGTCGTGGTCCCATAATTCCTGGTCTTGGAGCCGGTCCTCTTTGTTGCATGGCCATAACAGCTCCTGGCCCTCCAACATTTCTCAGAGCTGCTCTTTGGAACATCTCTTCCTGTTTCCCTTTCAGTACATCAGCTTCATCCTCCTTTCCAGGAAAAACACGAATAGCAACAGTGCCCATCAAATTCCCGTCCTGAGTCAGAGCCTTTTTGTAGTCCATATCAGTTTTGAACTCAACAAATCCCATGCCAGTAGCTATACCTAAATTATCAAACTCAATATAAGCTGCTTCTCCATTGTTTTCAAGCTTAAGTCCTTTGAAAAACTGGACAATATCTTGCCTTGTCACATTAAGAGGAAGATTTTTCAACTGAATTATGTAGCGCACTAATTTATTTTCTCCACCAGTATTCTTAGGTGGTGGTGCTCCACCCTCTTTTTTCATATTTAAAAAGGGGACGAAGGAGTCAACTGCTTTTCTGAAATCTTCTTCGGAGCAGTATTGAACTGAGACAATGTGGCCATCCATTTTCTCTCCATTTCTTCTCACAGCTCTGACAGCATCATCAGTTCTCTGAAAGTTCACATAAGCTTCTCCGATTCTTTTCCCTTCTTTATCATTAATGACTTTCAGACCATCAAATGGGACTTCTAGAGGCTGCAAAAATCTTCTGACATCTTTATAGCTAATAGATATTGGCATATTCTTCAAAACTATGGTTTTGCTTATTTTCACATCGGGTCTCTTAGGGGAAGTAGTATTTGGTCGCAAAACTTCATCCTTCTTCAAAGACGAATCCCTCGAAGTGTTTCTCTCTCGATGATGGCGACTGTCTCTGTCAGTATCCCTTGAACTCCTGTCTCTCTCTCTCTCACGAGATCGTGACCTGCGTCTGTCAGTTCTATCTCTCTCATACCGATATCTTGAAGAATAACGATCCCTATCCCCTGACCGACGGTCATCACGATCCCTGCCCCTCCTGTCATCGTATCGCCTCTCTCTGTCTCTGTCTCTGTCCCTTTCACTTGATCTGCGGTGACTCCTGTTTTCAGCATCTCTTCGGCCTGCTTCACTCTCTCTCCTAGGCGCATCACTCCTTCTATCTATATCCAATCTGTGCCCCTCTCTATCATCAGGTGGAGCATCACCCAATAAACCTCTTCCAGATCTTGGACCTCCAGGTCCTCCTAAGTGTCGATTGTCTATGTCCATGTTGCGACCATCAAATCGCCTATCAACATCCATACCTCTGCCTCTTCCAAATGGTCCACCTCGTCCACGCCCATAAAAAGGTTCACCCCTGCCACGATATGGTCTGTCCATCATCATTGGTCCTCCATCCATCATTGGTCCTCTACCTCCTGGCCCTCCTTCCATTATGTGCTCTCTCCCCATTGGTCCACCTCCAAAGCCACTGTCCATCATTCCTCTATCACCTGGTGGCCCTTCCATCATAGGTCCTCTACCTCCAGGACCTCCTTCCATCATGGGACCTCTACCTCCAGGACCTCCTTCCATCATGGGTCCTCTGCCATCAGGACCT
This sequence comes from Bullina lineata, assembly GCA_039654405.1. Lineage (NCBI taxonomy): Eukaryota > Metazoa > Mollusca > Gastropoda > Bullinidae > Bullina > Bullina lineata. The sequence goes on from JBDFRD010310234.1 coordinate 6,574, forward strand.
CCCTCCATCATAGGTCCTCTGCCTCTAGGACCTCCTTCCATCATAGGACCTCTACCTCCAGGACCTTCCATCATAGGTCCTCTACCTCCAGGACCTCCCTCCATCATAGGACCTCTACCTCCAGGACCTCCTTCCATCATAGGACCTCTACCTCCAGGACCTTCCATCATAGGTCCTCTGCCATCAGGACCTCCCTCCATCATAGGTCCTCTGCCTCTAGGACCTCCTTCCATCATAGGACCTCTGCCTCCAGGACCTTCCATCATAGGACCTCTACCTCCAGGACCTTCCATCATAGGACCTCTGCCATCAGGGCCTCCCTCCATCATAGGTCCTCTGCCATCAGGACCTCCCTCCATCATAGGTCCAATGCCATCAGGACCTCCTTCCATCATAGGACCTCTGCCTCTAGGACCTCCTTCCATCATAGGTCCTCTGCCATCAGGACCTCCCTCCATCATAGGTCCTCTGCCTCTAGGACCTCCCTCCATCATAGGTCCTCTACCCCCAGGACCTCCTTCCATCAAAGGAGCTCTGCCTCCTTGTCCAGGGAAACGATTATCAAAGTCCTCACACATCATTCCACCCATTGGCCTTCCTCTTCCAGGTCCGTAGTCAAAAGCATTTTCTTGCATATTTCCTTGGCCACCAGATCTCCTGTCTGCACCGCCATCAAACCTATGGTCCCTGTCTAAAGAGCTTTCATTTCCTGGTGTCTCCAATAAACCAACTCTAGCTTTGCTGCCATCAGGATTTCCAAATGGAGGCCTCGCACCTTGACCACCTTGTCGAGAGAAATCTTCCAGCCCATCATCTGCGAATTCACCCTCATCATCACCTCTAAAACCTCTCCTCTCTGGTGGGAACCTACGATCAGCATCAAAATCTCTTCCTCGAAAATCAGATCTTCCTTCCATGGATGGGTCGTTCATAAACCTGTTATCCATGGCACGGCGACTTCTCTCAAAACCCTCCCTTTGACCTGAATGATCACCTCTCTCTCTGAACCTTAAATCATCAGGATAGAGATTTTCTCCTGATCTTCCAGCATATTCATCTGGCATCCTGCGATCCCGGTGCCGCATGCCAATTCTATCATCAGGCATAAATCTACCTTGGAAATGACGATCTGAAAGGTCATCAGTAGGAAATTGTCTGTCATCTTGCCTATCTCCTGGACCAAATCTATCCCCTGGAAATCTTTGATTGTCTGGTGGTAATCTACGATCATCAGGTCTTCTTTCATTGGGTGCAAATGGCCTGTCGTCTGAGCCAAATTTTTTATCTTCAGGCCTGTCTCTTCCTTGAGGAAATCGTGAACCCATTTTTTCATCACCTGTAGGAAATCTCCCCATACTGTTCTCAGACTCAACCATGGGATCATCATCAGGTGGGTACCTTGTACTTGGTAAGGCATCATCTGGCTGGTTACTTCTGTTATCACCATACCGCATTCTTGGTCCATCTTGAAATCTTTCTACAGGATAGTGCTGTCCTTGCTCAGAAGAGATGTCTGAAAATCGACTACCCACTCTCTTATCTGGCCCAAAAGGTGTCAGATCTTGAGGAAGCCTGTTCAAAAGGTCGGTTGCTTTAATGTCTGAGAATCTACTTCGTCTTTCTCCACTACTGCTAAATCTATTTACTCTCCCACGCTCACCCTCTCCATGAGGAAAATCTTCCCTAGACGTGTTCCTACTGTCTTTACTCATTTGAGTGCCCATTCCCACATCTTCATTGGCTTTTTGAGTGGAGTTTGGAAACCTCATACCTTGTCGCCATGTCTCGGATCCCACTCCTTTCTGCCAAGTTTCTGGCCTTGTGTCACTTTGCTCTCCCAACAAACTGTCCTCAAGCCTGTTGGTAGAAGGCTGTGACCCTTCCCGCTGACTCTGGCCAACACCCAGTGGAGGAGTGCCCGTCATTGAACCTTGGAAAGAACTCCGGGAGCCAGGAACGTTTGATGCCGACTGCATTTCAATGGACTGTCCTCTTTTGATCTCTTCCATGCCTTGTAATTGGTTTGGAAATTGTCTGAGAGGACCCATTGGATCTGGCACTGAACCCTCACCTTTATTCAATGCCGCTGCATTCAGGTCAAAGTGCTTAGGCATATCTCCTCCACTTTGATCCTGATTCATACCCATCTGATTTGGTATATTATTCCCTGGTTTCACATTCATCTGTCCTTGCATTTGGTTGAAAGCGCCATGAGGTTGCCTACTCATATTCATATTCATCATACCAATTCCAGGTTGCATGTTGGCAGAATCTTTGGAAAACTGGCCAAAATTGAATTCATCACTTGACCCTAACTTTTTCATTTCATTGGGATTACGTCCACTTTGACCTGCAGCTTGTTTTTGTTGCATCATGTTTTGCTCGTCAGTCCTGTCTCCATACATCTGAAAATTTTGCCAGTCATTTCTGGCCATCTGCTGAGGATTGAAACCACCTCCTTGAGCAGTCCCTGCTTCACCTGTGAAGTTAGCTTGTCCATCTACTGAGAAGGATCCACCCATATTACCCTTTATCGGTCTCTGGGATTGCTGTTGCTGCTGCTGCTGCATGTTTACAGCAGCACCCATACCTCCTGTCCCAAGGATGGACTGAGCTGTGTTTCCAGATCGTGCTGCATCAATCACACTCTGCATTTCTGATTTGCTACTGAGGAAAAGCTGCACAGGAGTGCCATTTAAAGGACACATGTTCATCTTCATGGCCATACGGGCATCGTCATCAGAAGAGAATGCAATGAATGCATCACCGCCATCTCCACCAATGATGTGTACACCTCCAGCTGGGATACTCAGGCCAGAAAAAAAGTGTCGGATGTTCATGGCACTGGCCGACCAGGGAAGCCCCTGGAGTCGAATGATTACAGACATGTCTTCAGCTCCTCCTTCCCAAGACGACACCCTGTTGAAAGAGAACAGTTTTTTAATTCAAGACATCTAACTTACTTTGAACCAAATCTGAATTATTTAATTATTCTAAATAATATAAACGTCTATGAGAGAGAGAGAGAGAGAGAGAGAGAGAGAGAGAGAGAGAGAGAGAGAGAAAGAGAGAGAGAGAGAGAGGGGGAGAGAGAGAGAGAGAAAGAAAGAGAGACAGAGAAAGAAAGGGAAACAAAGACAGAAAGAGAGAGTTAAATTCACGACATTGCCAAGGACTAAACGCAGAAACAAACAGACAAGAAAGCACAGCTCTCACAAGTGAGGGGGCGGGGCGGGGTGGTGGTGGGGGCGTGGTCTCTAGAGTCATCACTACAGACAGCGCTGATGTTCAGACGGTGAAAGAGGATTTGATGGAACGCAGTCTGTAAGAATACAATTCTAACTTCTAAAGGAGATTTTGGGCTCCAATTTTTTTCCGTCGTTTGAAAAAGGGGGGAAAAAAAGGGGGAGGTGGGGGTGGGGGTGAACTACAAACTAAGGTACTTGATTGTCAGTCAATAAGAGCAGCCTGTTTGACGATTTACCACACATTTTTTTCTGACGCAGTTGGCAAGGAAAGCAAGTCTTTGTTTGTGTAATCTCAGGTCTGTAAAATGATACCCCGTACTAAAGAAACTGTCATGATCTTCCAATTACAATAAGGAGAATGCTAGTTTTGCACTGAGTGTTTTTTTCCTGTTTTTTTTTTCTTTTGGGGGAGGAGGAATTTTGGTAATTTTGTTTCATTATTCTGTGCATGAAACTTTGAAAGAAAAAATGCGAATGAAAGCAAATTTCAGAAAACCTGATGAAAACTCGAGGGATATTAAACCGTTATGACTTACTGACTTAGCGCCTTCCGCGTCCTAGTGCTCTGACGAGGACGCCTCTGCTGCCTCTCTTATCCTTGCTGTGAGATTTCTCCAGCGTTTTCGATTTTGGGCCATGAGTTTCAGGTGTTCTAAGTC
>JBDFRD010310344.1:0-10479 GCA_039654405.1 Bullina lineata
TAGCAAAAAGCGGCAAACGTTTACTTTAGGGGCCCCTGTGACTAACTGGTAGCAAAAAGCGGCAAATGTTTACTTTAAGGGCCCCCTGTGACTAACTGGTAGCAAAAAGCGGCAAACGTTTACTTTAGGGGCCCCTGTGACTAACTGGTAGCAAAAAGCGGCAAATGTTTACTTTAGGGGCCCCCTGTGACTAACTGGTAGCAAAAAGCGGCAAACGTTTACTTTAGGCGGCCCCTGTGACTAACTGGTTAGTGGTGGGCGAGTTCTGGTTAGTTTCAAGTTGTAAGATAGTTGCATTTGACAGACTTCAATGTTATTAAAACGCACTGGAAGGCAGGAAAAACCCAGACTTCAGATTTGATGTACGAACTGTGTAAAATGTATACAACACTAACCCTTGTAAACTTAATCAGCTATCAGGGATACATAAAACAGCACATTCGAGTACTTAAACAAGCCAGTCTGTCGCCAGTAATGACAAAATTCCGAGTTTAAATGTGGTGACAGTGTTCACTCAACCATACATTTTGTAATTACTCTATTGATACGCAACTTATTCATGTAACAAGCACATGCACGTGTGAATGGAAGTCTCGAAAATTAGAATATTCAATACATGTACTGATAACAAAGTGCACCAAAAAACATAAATTACTATCTTATGGTCTTATGACCACCAGATATTTGTTTATAAGGTAGTATTTTTGAGCTCGGTGCTTTGAATGTTGGGATTGCAAAAGTAATTTTGTGGAATAAAAAATTGTTCTTTCCGTGACACCTCTTTATTTTCTTTTGTTGTTTAATAATATACATAGTCTTTACCATGAAACCGACTTGCAAAACGTTTGAATGATGCTTTGGGTATTTCTGTTACACTGTTTTGAGAGATTGGTTGAATGACAAATTAGTCACCGCGCAATAGCGGCCCAGCGCAGTAGCAGCCCCACGCAATAGCAGCCCACGTAATAGCGGGTCAGCGCAGTAGCAGCCCCACGCAATAGCGCCCCACGCAATAGCGCCCCACGCAATAGCGCCCCACGCAATAGCGCCTCACGCAATAGCGGCCCCACGCAATAGCGGCCGACCCCTTTTTAACTGCACGTCTCACTTAACCACTGCATTGAAATTGCATCAGTCTGTCGTCGGTCTTCTGGTGTTGGGTTTTTTCTTCATTATGGTGATAGTGAAACTCTCCGAAAGCTTGTCCCCTTGTTATGCAGTCTATACCGTCTTTTGAACATTCTTCGTTTTTTCATCCAAAAGAGCAGTCAAACAGAAAAGCTACTATATTGTGTTTCTACTTTCTAAACCGGGAAGGAGACGAACATGAAGCCAATCGTGCCGCATGCGTCATTATCGTTTAAGGCTAAGTTTTTCATGAGACTGACATAAAATTGACAACGTAAAGTACTGTGCAGGAGTTCACTCACCCTTTTCTCGCCACGAATATCAGGTGACTCATACGTTTCTGTTGTGTTTCCAAAGGCACAAAGCGAAGACAGGAGAATCGTTCGTAGGTATGAAACGCACGCTGGATTTCATTTCTCCCTTTCTCATCTATAGAACAAAAAAATAGCGCCATGTTCTTGATCTTCATTGCTCCTTTTTTTTCTTATCAATAACTGATGAAAGATATATACACACATTCAAAATCTATAGTATAGGTTTCAAGCAAAAAAAACAACAACTTTGAGACGAGGAACAACAAAGAGCGGTGAAATTCAAATACTCTGGTCTGTCACTTATTGAGATAACAGCAACGACAGAAAGAACACAACAGTTGTATGAAATATCAAATCCCTCATGCTTATTTGCATGCAGCATTTAGAGACGTCTAGTATCGGTTGCGCGTAAAGACCATCTAATATAATTTGACCCGCACGTGCGCGACAACACCAAGGTGGAGTGGATAATTTATCCTTTCGAGGAGGTGTCGTTGGTATTTTATAAGTTGGATCCGTAGCAGTTGTGCTGTCATAAACTTACCTTATCGCCTTAGACCGCGGTTGCCAGTCCTCAACCCATTCTTTGTTAAACAGTAGCCGACCTCAACCCGTGCTCACTATGCGACGACGTGTCCGAACAGGCTGAATCTGACACTGCTTTATCTCCTTTTCTGGTTCGTGCATAAGTCAAACTTCGCTTCGGAACTCACATCTCCGACATGCAGTCGGCCAGATCGGCATTACGTAATTTGGGCTCGCAATAATCATACCTCATTTTTAGTAAGAACTTTTGTCAATGGAACATACACGGAGAAAAAAAAAGGGGGGGGGGGATTGAGAGGAGCTTTTTGAGTTGTCCCAATTCTACCAATTATGTTTATAATCTGGAATAACATGACAGCGCAAGAAGCCAACAAAGCCGGACCGGGTTTAAAAATTCCACCTGAAGAATTTATGCACCAAGCGAATAGTGATGAACTGCTCATAAAAATAATCATAAAATAAGTAAACAAAAAAAAAGGGGTAGTGTTGAAACACAATGTATGACATCATGTTATTGCAGTTGTTTTTTTTATATATATTTTCACAACAGATGCTTAGGCGCCCTTACCCCATCCCCCCTCTTCCACCACGTTTCCACCTTGAATTTATAGACTTTTCCCAGCCCTGGTTTGGGCCATGAACATGTTAAAAGACTTCCCGAGCAAAAGAATGCAGTCGTGAGAAATAGGTATATATTTTACGTTATTTATTAGAATATCTTGCAGTGTGGTTGAGTTGTGAGTGTCAGCGCAATTCAACTGTTCACCTGCATTAATCTGTTAACAAATGATAAACGTTCTGACGTTGCCATAAAAAATGAACCTCAGAAATCGTGATGCGATAAGATAAGCTAGACAGATCTAGAGAGAACCGGCTAATTGTTTCGTTTTGCTTTAATTCTTTGTAAAGGACTAGTTCAATTTGTAATGAAAAATTGGTCTTCTTTTATTCTTATTCTTATTCTTATTTTCATTTTTACTGGCAATACAACTTTTACTTCATAATCTTGAGCCACTGTAACATTCCTCGTAAGAAATGTTTAAACAATTATATATATATATGCATGTGTATTGATTCTGGGGAAATATATAGTCAAAGAAATTAAATGTGCAGAGTCATGAAGTGGAGGGCTCATTCATGCCTGTATAGTTTTACAATTGAGTTCCACTCCATATATACTGAGTGTCGGTATCGCTAAGAGATATTTGAAAAGATATCCTACTTATCTCGGTTTGTTTCCCATCTTATTAGCCGAAGCGAAAAAGTGTGTGTGCGTGTGTGTGTGTGTGTGTGTGTGTGTGTGTAAAGGGAGGGGGGTGTTCATACCAACTTCGTCTGTGTATACATAAGGAACAATTCCTTTCGGCCATCGCCTGAATTTGGAGATTTCCATCGTTCTCTTTTGTCTTTTCCCAGAGTTTCGTGAATCCACAAATTCATGTGGGTCTGAAATATAAAATGAAACTGACTATCTTCTTTTTTTTTCTATTTACTTTCAGGTTACGAAACAGTAAAGATGAAACGAGGTATTACTTCGTAACAACATGTCTTGTCTTTATGTGCCCTGACATAGACTGTTTGTAAATTGTTTCTTTGGATGAATAATTATTCGTCCTTCACAGACCATGCAACATCAATGTATCTTAGTATCCGTTAAGAGATAAACACTCACATTGGTCATTAAAGCATGTCACGCTTTTTCCAAAATTTTAATTCATAAATTCAAAATCACATAATATAAAAGATAAGTAGCGGGATTCTGTATGTTTAACCTTTGTAACTTAATATCATTTGGGCAGCACACATGACTCAGTTGATGATAAACAATCTTATGGTTAAAGCTTAAACATACGTAAGTTGAATTACCAAGTGTGTCTCCAATTATGCCGAGGTTTTGAAGGTCCGAGTCCGAAAGACCAATGTTGGCTTCGAGAACCTTTTGCTTTAAGAGCCTCTGAAATATAAAGTAATGATTTATTCTATCCATTGCCAGTAATTTACGCTCTCAGACATATAAATAGCATATTTGTATGACGAAGACATCAAAAGAAAGGATAGCAAAGAAAGGCTTGGTGCAAAACAAAAATAATTTACGTCATGATGTATGGATTTGCATGATGGATTTGCTTGGTGTGTATATATATATACGAGTGTGTGTGTGTGCGTGTGTGTGTGTGCGTGTGTGTGTGTGTGTGTGTGTGTGTGCGTGCGTGCGTGCGTGTGTGTGTGTGTGTGTGTGTGTGTGTGTGTGTGTCTTTTGTCGCGCAGGGTGTTTCAAACTTCCAGTGTGAATATTTTAATGCATGTATTATATTTACAGAAAGCTTGCGAATGTGAGTGAAGTTTGCCTGAATAAAGGTCGAAGTTTTTTCCGTACTCAAACCATTCCAGAACGCTAGTTTTATTTTTCTGAGTACATGTAACACCACTCGTTTAACCATGTACATTTGACATCGGAGATCTAAAACTCGAATTTTTCATTCTTGTTCTTTTCTTTGAACCTCTCCCTCTTTTTCATGACGTTGACGAGGCGAAAATTCCATCTTGAAGCCAAAAGAGAAATTTCCATTATCCTGGAAGGTATTCGTCGGCATGGCGCTAAATGAAGTCTGAAAGCAACGGCAATAAATGAAGACGTGGAGAAATCCCTTGTAGGTGGCAGCGAAGAACAAAAAGCACGGAAAAAATAGATCTGACAACGCTGTGGGCTGTTCGTGGAGGTCAATATTTCAATGTAGGAGGCAAAAACAACGAAAGACAATCCCCCACGGGTAAGTTTTTTTTAGAAGGGAAGAGATTATTCTTACGCCTGAAGGTAAAGTGCGTCTACAGGGTAAAGTTCAATTCTGTTTGTGAGAAGTAAGTGGTGCTAGAAAAAACCACTCCCAGTTGTAGACGATGGCAATATCAGCATGTTTTACGTCCGCTCCAAAGCCTGTTGTACAGTGGCTTCTCAAAAAACTATAGAAAGTGGGTTTTTTTCACGCAAATTCTGAATTGGTACCTGATATTTTACTACTTTAAGGTACATTTGAGGGCAGTCGGGTAAAGAATGGGTATTTTTCGCTGTAAAGATTGTCAATAAAGATTAACATATCGTTTTACTTCAGTGCATTGTGTAACTTTCCAAAATAGACACACAAAACGGGGATAATGTTGTACAGATTTTTTTTATCTTCAGAATTAAAAAAGATCCATAAAGGAATAGGAAAGTGGTACAGACGATATTTGTGTCTAAATGATATAAAAGAAAAAAAATTAAGCATTCCTTAGCATAATTTCGAGCAGCAGAAAACATTCATTGAGGAAGCTTAACACAAATTCACCACCTCTACGGCAATTTACGCTGTTGATTTGATTACCACCATTATAATACACTGGAACAATTCGATACGTTCTTCAAAGACCGCGTTTATCTGGTCGGCGTTGCTTAGGTAACCTTTCGACGTTCAAGATGAGTGTCAGGAACGTACTGGTACTCTCCCTCGCCGGCAGTCCTCCGAATACGTCGGTCAAAATGATTGAGCGTCCTTCCGCCCACGCAGTCTCCAGGCTCAAACATTGCGTGGCGGAACTGGTCGATGTTTGTTTCCTGATAACAGATTTCGAAAAACATTTCGCAGCCTCCCTTGACGTTATACAAGACAACAGTTTCAGCTTGCCCGACATGACGATTATTCTAAGCGGGCATTGAACCTTGTGGTCGAAGTTGCTTCACTATAACTCATGATAAACAAGAAACGAAAATATTTTCTTTTTCTTCCACGTCAAATATGAGATCAGGGAGACCTTAAAGTGCTTTCGCTTCGTGTCTGCTGTGGTGGCTACTGAAGGCGCAAGGCCGTTGCGCAAGTTTGAAGCCAGCAAGAGCAAGCATGTACCATTGAAGAGACATTGAAGTCTAGTCTCTATTCTACTTTAGTGTTCATCAGTCACTTTACACTCTAGCCTAAAGACATGCATGTATCATTGAAGAGACATAGAAGTCTAGGCTCTAGTCTGCTTTAATATGCATCAGTCACTTTACACTATAGCCTAAAGACATAAACTCTCAGCCATTTTTTTTTGGTCTCAAATTACCTGACGCGTCTATTTCTTCTGGATCTTACTTTATCAAAGTTTCAAAGTAGCTCCTTATTGCCGTTTTATTTCAACCCGGCTTGTTTTTTCACCTTTTCGTCGTTTAATGTGTTAACTCAGTTGCCTAGCGTTTGAAGGTCTAATGGGTATTCTTAGAGTGCACTGTCGAATGCTCAAGTTTCCCTGTCTGTCTTTCGTGCTTTTCTCGCTAATGGTGTCCTTTACTCGCACAGCTTTTGTTTATTCAGGCTCATTACGCTGTGTGCATTGTTTTTTTATTGCTTTTCCTACCAAGTCTATCACTTAGTTCTATTTTTATTCATTGCCTTGATTTCAACCTGTGGTCGTTTTAATGTCAGTTTGAGTTAACATTTCATATTCACTTTTTTAAGTTTATTTAATTTGACTTGTTTTCGTTTATTTCGGACTCACTTATGAAGCGTTTATACCATCATTTTATACTACCCAACAAGGAAGAGATCTGGAAAGCTCTCAAGCAGCTAAAGGCAGGCAAAGTTGCTGGACCTGACAACAATTCAGGAGCTAAAAGCAGACATGGAAGCCACCGTAAGTATGCTCCATCCCCTGTTCAAGAAAATCTAGGAAGAAGAAGAAGTGTTATCAGAGTGGAAAGAGGGATACCTGATAAAACTGCCAAAGAAAGGAGACCTCAGCAACTGTGCAAACTACAGAGGGATTATCCTGCTGTCAGTCCCTGGAAAGGTTTTTAGCAGGATCCAACTAAATAGGATGAAAGACATCGTCGACCCACAACTCAGGGACCAGCAGGCTGGCTTTCGGAAAAATCGCTCATGCACGCATTATCCTGGAACAGTCCCTGGAGTGGAATGCCTCCCTCTATGGCAACTTCCTCGATTACAAGAAAACCTTTGACAGTGTGCACAGAGAGATTCTATGGAAACTACTACGACACCATGGAGTGCCAGCGAAGCTCAGCAACATCATCAGGAATTCGTACGAGGGGCTCACCTGCAGGGTAGTCCACGGAAGCCAGGTTTCGGAACTTTTTGAAGTCCGAACAGGGGTCAGACAGGGATGCCTGCTATCGCCGTTTCTCTTCCTGCTCACCATTGACTGGATCATGAAGACATCCACAGTACAGAGGCAGAATGGCATTCAGTGGACTCGCTTGTCGCAGTTGGACGACCTAGACTTTGCTGATGACCTAGCGCTACTCTCACACACCCAGCAGCAAATGCAGGAAAAGACCAACATTGTGGCTAAGAACTCATCCAGACTGGGCTTGAATATCCATCGAGGGAAGAGCCAGGTTCTGAAAACAAACACCATCAGCACAGCCCACATCACGCTAGAGGGTGGAGAAATAGCATCGTCAACTCACAGGGAGGGACAGACGCAGACGTGAAAACCAGAATCAACAAGGCCAGGATAACTTTCCGGCTACTTAAGAACATCTGGGCTTCAAGAGACTTGTCAGTCAATACCAAGATCAGGCTTTTCAACACCGACGTCAACGCAGTCCTGCTATATGGAGCCACCACCACAACCAAGAAGATCCAGACTTTCATTAACAACAGTCTGAGACAAATCCTCCGCGTATGGTGGCCTGACAAGATCAGTAACAAAGAGCTGTGGTAGCAGACAGGACAAAAGCCATCTGGAGAGGAGATCCAATAACGCCGCTGGAGATGGAGAGGCCAAACTCCGCGCAAGCCAGCCACCAACATTACGAGATAGGCCCTCAAATGGAACCCTCAGGGAAAAAGGAAGAGAGGGCGGCCAAAGAACACATGGGACGTGACCTGGACGTTGACGCCAAGAAGATAGGCTACACACGAGGACAACTGGAGAGAATGGCCCAGGACAGAGATGGCTGGAAGAAACCCTCAGAGGGGGCGAAGGGCATGCGTTGAGAGTTGTGTTGAGTATTACACCCTGTCACTAGCGCTTTGTGTGGTTGAGTCCTGCTTACTTATAATCTTAAGTGACTGCTTCAGCATTTCCGTTACTCTTAATAACACCATGCCCAAAGCACGTTCATGATAACGTATCAAAAGCTTTTACGATCAGAGATTCCCGGATGTGTAATGCTTTTTATCTGATGTCCCTTCCGCACAGGGTTTTAGCAGCGGCCCAGAGGCCACCACTTGGCTACCTTTTTGCACTGATGGCAAAGACACGTTCAGCCGCTGGTGCTGAATTATGTCTAGTCTCTTGTTTATTATGAACAGCATCCACTGAGAGATACCAAACATGCATCAATAGTTAAGTACCATCCAGCCTTGGCAAAGCCATTGCCAAATTGAGTGATCAGCAGCATAATGTGCTTGAGTTGAAAATAACAACAGCCTATTTCAACTGGGCTGACTTATTTAACGTTTGATAACGGCGTCCCAAATACTCCATTGCAAAATGTACGCAACGACCGTCTCACGAAATCGCTGGCACACACGCGACTGCACTCTCTACTCGATAACTCAGTTGTGAAGATGGTAATTATATTTTCCTTTCCTTTCCTGTTTACCTGCGTCTGTCTCACGTAGTGAAAGGCGAAGCCTAAGCAAACTGTTGGAATTCTCATAACAGGGAAACGAGGGCAACATGTGTGAAGCGTGAAGCAACCGCCAGAGAGAAGAACATTTTTTTCGTTCGAAGTATGAACGGAACTTGCGACCACTTTTGCTGTTTATATTACGCGTTCGGGTTAGAATTTTAGGCCCCGCACGCACTATCCTGTTTTTCCTCTTGAACGCTTCGTCAAATATGCAAAAGAGCCCACTTTTGCGCGGCTGACGTCATTTAGCGATGCAAAACTTATACTTTGCACAGCTCTGCAGGGCAGTGAGCACTAGTACGCGCGCGGCCTTAACGAATCTAAGCATCTATCATTGAGCATTAGTGAATACTGAAAATCCATTGAGGACTCCCGGATTCTGAGTGTAATAGAATGTACACAATAAGTTGTTCGCCAGAGCCTGCGTTTATTCAATGAAAGAACAATATGGATCAGTGGATACATTAAACAGCCTCCGAATCAGTTTTAGATAAATAAGAAATCGAAGGACATTTCTCAAGTTGTTCCAGGATGCGGTCATGTTTTTCAGAGTAAATATTTCAGTACAAGGTAACATATTTTATTCGCATTTAATAATTATTAATAAATAAATTATTTCATTTACGACAGACGAGCGTCCTGTCTAGGAGATGAAGTACGCCAGCAAAACCGGTATAAGCGCCGGCTCTATGGGCCTCAATGGCCTTAAAGGAACTTAATTTTTTACTTTACAAATTATTTCATTGCCATAAACGGATTTTCAGCCTGGCACATAGCACAGAGAGTCTAAGACACAAGAATTGGTGGCTTTAAGGTCAAGACAATGAGTTCAGAAATCTCTATTGAAAAAATTAAAAGCATTTCAGACTACACAAACAACATCAATAATCCAGTATTAATGTGCCGCCAGCAGTTGTTCTCTGCACGAAGACATTTTGATTGAGCACCCCCCTCCCCTTTTCCCCCCGCCCCTTTTCCTTTTTTAAAATCTCCTTATCATGTGTCCACACCGCAGCTGGAATTTCATACTAAGCAAAGGTAATGGCATTAAAACAAGTTACTTCACGTAATTATTGCATCAGTCGCGTTCATAAGAATCCTTTGAAACAGGTCATTGGAACTTCCCACTGTTCTTTGACAACGTACATGAGAAAATCGCAATATTCAATGACCATATTATACCTTTTTCTTGATGTGACTTGACTTAATCCTCTTCGTTCCCAGCGGGAACCACCGCACGCCAACGGGCACGGTTCTGGGCAATTTACCTCATCTGGGACCTTGAAAATCCAGCCGTTTTTCCTTCATCTTCTTGGTGTACTTTGATCAAAATTTCCGTTTTAAACATTAAAGGGTTGAACGCTTGTAACAGAGTTTTAACCTGTGCAGAATGTAAGTTCAGCTACCAACAAGTATTTGAAAGTTTCATTGTCAATCCGAAAGTGAACATTTTGCCCCTTGGGATGGCTTTGTAGATACCGTTTAAAATCTGCAAGTCATTGTCATTACAGTTAAAGTTTCAAATTATATCCACCTACTCTCTGTGACCAAATTTGAGGCTTCTATAACATAGGTGTTATACTTTTTACTTTGATTAGGAATCACTTTTCTCTGCAGAGTGCCAAGGAATAATTCACAACGCGAACGACGTGTTAGAATACATCAGAAATCCTCTTAAGAATTGTAGTTCATGCGAGTCTGTGCCTTTTAAAGAAAGAAAGATGAGATAACAGTAAACCGTGTGGAAAACAAGCGAGGCAAAAGTATCAAAACAGAAAAACATTGGGATGCCCAACGTACCAGGGTTAAACTGAGCTTGTCCCATTATGTCTACATTGTAAAGTGTCCCGGGGGGGGGGGGGGGGGGGTAAAGGG
>JBDFRD010310453.1:0-10478 GCA_039654405.1 Bullina lineata
CCCATTCATGAAAATCCCACTTGTTGCTGTCCGCTGACACTACTGACAGTACGAATCTATTCACTGTGTGGTCATCTCTCACAGAAATCAAAACAAATGAACACCGACTGAATCTCTCCTTGCTTACACGGGCACAAACAAGTCACTGTCGTTACATTGATCACTACCGTTATTTGTGGCTTCGAACTGACACACAACGATAAGGCGATCTTCGGTGACAAAGGAAAGACTACTTGCCGGAAATAGCTCTCATACGTGTCACTGCTTGTTATGCGCTATCAAAAAGTGAGCGATTGCAACGGAACAAGGCGGAGAGCCTGATGAAATCAGGGGTATCACCACCATTACGAACTGACCCACACAACCTAATAAATTTTTAAGGGACGATCATATCGCGATTCTGTTACTTACGGCGTACCTGAACTGTTCATTTGAAGGTTCAGATTGACTTTTTGATAACTGAGGACCATGTTTTCTCAGTGGCTCTGTTTTTGTGTGTGTGTTTCAGCAACAAAGCTAGGTCTAAATCTGACACACAGTGTAACGGTAGTGATCGGATTTTTACGATCAATTTAAAAACATATTGGGAGCATTCATAAAAAAAAAACTGTTAGTGCTTTTGAAAAGTCTAATAAGACTTCTAAATACATGCCAATTTTCATTGAACCTGCTCCCTTCTTTGAATAGCTGTTACCCTCACAAAACAAGGCTAGTCACAGTGCAACAAAATCAGCACAAAAATAAGCCCTTTTGCCATTTCAAAGTTGTCTTGTCACAAAATGATGCAACGAAGAATGACCATTTATTTATTCTATATCTTCAACTTATTTACTTCAAGGTAAACATGATCAATGTCATAATTCATGATTTTATTTGACTTATTAGAGCAAATTCTAGTAGGCCCATTTAATGAGGTCACCTTTTGAGAATGGGTCATAATAGTAGTTGGATTAAGAAAGTGTTCTTTTATCTCATAAGTTTCAACAAGATCACTCACTATATCCTCAGTAATCTCTGCCTGGGGACTACACTCCCGATAGGAAAATTGGAAAGTTTGTTCTGAAATCATGAAGTATCATCTTCTTTTCCACTTAGCAATATTGTCTCTGGTACATAGCGGTGTACAAACGTGACAAAAATGTGTTACCTCAGACAAGTAATTAAATCCTACTGGTCACCCTGATCATAAATTGGCTCTTGTGCACTTTTAAAGGCCCATTAGGGAAGCAGTGAAATGGATTTGTTGGTTTTTTTCTTTTTCAAAGTGGGGCTCACCAGTTCAGAAGCATTTATCCTGGAATTTATTATCTTTCCCTGTAATGGTGTGACACAGTCGGTCAAATATTTCCTGTTTTATTTATAACTGACATGGACTAACATTGTGTTTACCATGCTTTCTATATTTTATTTTTTCAAATGCTTATTTCTGGTTGAAGGGGAGTAAATCATTCCCCTTGATTTATTTAATCAAGTAATCACCCTATTTGAGATTTGCTTTGATTTGCATTGAACTGTGTCAAAATTGTGCATGGTACTGATACAAGCCAATTTTTTTGCTTCACAGAGGAACCGAGTATTGATATTTTCAACAATTTTTTACTGAACTCTTTCATAAGTACCGGTATTTTATCGTTTTTCTGTTTTGTCCTGTAATTTCAGAATTGAACAAAAGCTCAGTGGATGGTTTTTCAGCTGGGCTCATTGATGATGATGACTTGTTCAAATGGGAAATAGTCATCTACGGGCCGCCTGAAACTCTTTAGTAAGGATTAATTTCTAATGTCATTAGCCTACCTTTTTTTTTGTTCTTATCATCTGTTAACAGCTTTGTCTAATTGTACAGTCATATACGACATTTTTTGACTAAAATGAATTTCAGTCACAAGTTTAGAATGAAGATCTCAGACATGTGCATGTAATTTAGTGAGATTAAATGCAGTAAGTATATAACATATAAAGATAATAAATAACATCAAGTTGTTCTTTGTGCCTTTTGCAGCGAGGGTGGGATGTTCAAAGCTCACATGCTCTTCCCAAAGGAGTATCCACACAGGCCACCCAAGATGAAGTTTGTCTCTGAAATGTGGCATCCAAACAGTGAGGCTTTAGAACAAATTTTAAATCAAATTGCTCTAGAACTTGCACTAGACACAGGTTTGGTTTTTTTTTTTTTTTTTTTTTTTTTTTTGTATACTTATTTCCTGATGTTGAGGTGGATCTTTAATTAAAAAAAAAATTTATTGTAATGTACAATTATCATTGATAAGGTTTGAAAATGGAATAGTGTTATGTGAAGAGGTGTAGTTGTGCTGATTATTTTTATATTTGTTTTTAGTTGAATCAGGTGATTGAAAAGCAATGCTTTTATGAATCAAGATAAGACATGACTGAAAATTTTATCATGTTTAACACAAGTTTTAACATTTTATAGCATTACATCTGTTAATGAATGGGGATGAGGGGGTGATGGGCTGACATACCCAAATTTTTGTGAATCAAAGATGATGAGATAATAATGAGCCTTTCTCCCACAGTCGATCAGGAAGGCAATGTGTGCATCTCCATCCTACACGAGCCAGGAGATGATAAATATGGGTACGAGACAGCAGCAGAGCGGTGGTTACCTGTCCACACAGTAGAAACTATCTGCATTAGTGTTATCTCCATGCTTGCTGACCCTAATGATGAATCTCCTGCCAATGTTGATGCTGCTGTGAGTCAAGTAGACACATTTCTGTCCTGTCCCAAACCCTCTTCTCTTTATTCTGTTCATTCTCATTTATTTTCATATTTACGCGTTAAATTTAACATTGTCTGAGTGGTAGATATGACAATTTGACATGCTTTAATAATCTTAAGCGAGGCGGTGGGGAGGATGTGTAGAAATATAGATCTAGTTGCTTATTATTTCAAAATTATCTTACTTTAAAAAGAAAAAAATACGGGGAAAGAAGACATAAATGTTGAGAAAGCTTTCAAGCTTGCTGGAAAAAATGTTAAAGATCTGGCTTCAACTATTTTCCATTTTATCCTCCATAAATACTTTTGATGTGTAACGATTATTTTTTTGTTCATTCCAACAGAAAATGTGGCGAGAAAGTTTTGATGAATTCAGAAAGCGAGTGACGAGAACTGTACGAAAAAGTGTAGAAGAATTATGATGGCTGCGTGTGCATTTACTTTTTCAGGGTGAGTATAGTCAATATTTTGTGAGTAAGAGCATGTAAATGATCATGGATTAGTTGACAGATCCTGGAGTATGCAGCTATGTTGCAGACTAAATGTAAAGTAAGTAAAGTTCCTTCAAGGCCTTTTAGAGTCATGGAGCCTGAGTTTATCCAGGTTTTGGTTGTGTGATTTTTACGTCATTTCCGAGACTGGGTGCTGGTTTATCAAAGGTTTTCTTCCCCAGCAGAATATGCCGTTGCCCAATTCTCATGTGGGTGGGAAGACGAAAAATGTTGTAAAAGTCTTTTCCAGGGGCATAACAACAGAGTCACCGCCGGATTTGAACTTACGACCCATGGACCATTGTGCCACCACATTGTAGATTAGCAAAAGAAAAAGATGTCTTCAACTTTGATTCTCACATATAAAAATCACAAAGAAAATCCAATACGTCTCCCCTCAGATTTCCTTCACATTTTAAATTCTCATTTATTATTTGTTTGACCTCTGTTCAGTGCAGTGAGCATGCAGTGGAAGAGAATGAAAGAACAAACTGATTGTTCCTGAAGAGACTGCAGTGATGAACTGTGAGGACTTTAGATTGGCGCCAACTGCAGATGGGGGTTGTTGTGTGTAGAATTAGAGAAGTTACTCTACAACATTCTTCTGTTTAGAACGTGGAAGTCATGTTTTGTGACTTTTTTTTAATGTTAAATTCTTGCCCATTTCAGACCTATCCCTCATACTAGCTATGAGAAACACCATGGATGGCAGCAAATTTCAGGGGTCGAAGGCGCACTTTGGATGTGTTGGCTGTCAAGTTTTCACAGAGTACGTGCTCACGCTTGCTTTGCGTAAAAGGGAGTAATATTGTTTCAAACAAGTTGTCTGGTCAGCATGTAACATTTGTAGAGAAATGAGAGTTAAAATAAAAAGCTAACAATTCGGTCCATGTACAATCCTGTTAACCCTTTGCCCCTTAGATCTGATGGACAAGAAAGTGTTTGCATTCCTCGAGCTGGTGTGCAGCATAATAGGGGAGATGTGTATGATAAGTTATTACTGAGTGTTGGGAAAATTCAAAGTAGCAACAGAACAAAACAAAGAAAAAAGAAGAATCACCAAACTTTACATAATTGGAGAAATAGGTGGGGAGTTTACAAATTGCAATTAAATAAAGCAAGTAAGTAATGTTCCTTCGAGGCCTATGGGGCCCATAGAGCCAGAGCTTATCCCGTTTCAGAGCGTGAAGCAGAACAGATTTTTTTTTTTTAAATCATGTCCTAGACAAGATGCTAGTCTGTTGTAGGTTTATTTCCCCAGCCGAATATGCTGAATAATACCCAATTCACACCCGTGTGGAAAAGGACAAATGCTGTGAAGAACACAACAGAGTCGCCGTCCCAATTCGAACCCTAGATCCATGAATTTGGAATTGAACTCTTTAACAATTCAACCACTGCTATCTCTTCTGAATCACTGGCATGCCCAAACTATTTTACTGACTTTCCCTTATATTTATATCACCACAACATGACCCTCCTTTAATGTCTGGAGTATTTCCACTTTTGGAGTAGTTGTCATCCTTTACTATGTAATCCAAATTGTTGATCATCCAGTTAGGGGTGATGGGAAACAGTTGCGTTTGTGAGTATTGGATTCCTTCAGTATCTCAAAAAATGTACGGCAATCGGATAAAATAATTACTTGACTTGAAAAATGTGTTAAAAAACATAGCATGAGCGTATCTTGAGTTATCCTTCAGAATGCCCGAACCATTTTAATGATCTTTGATCAAACCAGATCGGCTGTGAAAGTGAGCCTCCTATTGCGTAAAGACTGGAGGCCCTGTCTCTGTCAGGTGCAGTTTTAGTTTGTTTCAAGGGCAAAGGGTTAATGGGTGAGGGACAAAAGGTTTAATTTTAAGTCAGGGAAAAATGAATAAAAATGGAAAAACATAGTCTTTTAAAAAAAAAGTGATATTATCAAAGATGAAGCTAGACGATTAATGTCACTGCCATTATGTCATACAATTGTCAGGAAAATTGTGTTGATTTTTAAAATAAAAATTTCTGATGTTTTGCAGTGTGCAATGAGTAAGGTTGAATGCAATGGGTGTTGAAATTCAATTGAGTGAGTGCTGCACAAATTTTCCGTCACAGGATTGTTGGTATTTGTGTTTTTCGTAATCGATGCTTACTTTAGAAAGTAACAGTGATTGATTCAATTGGTTAATAAGTTCATTGAGGTGATGTATTGTTTCATATCAACCCTTTAAACATTGTTTTCTTTTTTTTTTCAATTTTGTCTGCATGTATAGTATCGTGTGTGTTGCTTTGTTGGTATTACAATAGATATAATATAACTTTACCTTCGGATTGTTTGCTCATCTTGGTATAATTCTCACAGCGCGTTCAGAAAAGCCTTATTTTGATATTCATTATTATTAGTTTTGTCTGGAATATATTTTTTGTAAAATGCACATGATAACTAACTGGAAAGGTTCTATGCACTGTAAAATGTAATAAGTGTGTTTTGTAGAATCGATATTTCGTCGCATAAATTCTGTCCAATGTATGATAAGATGGCAACAATTTTGTCATATTTCAAGCATAGGATTAAGGTCAGAAACTTCTAATTAATTAATTAACCCATCAGGCCTGCTGCCGTAAGTGCAGCAGCCTGTCAACTTCTGACTCTTGTTTAACGTGCTATGAGCTTTTGGTACGTGAGAATCTTTCAACAAAGTTTTAAATACACTGTGCAATACAGAAGTAAAAGTAAAAAAAAAAAATTTTCTCCGAGGCCTACACTCTGTTGCACAGACAAATTGCAAGACAATCTTTGAGGCAGTAGTGGGTTAACTCTCCAATCTAACAGAAATACCCGGTACTAAAAAAAATATATATTTTTTAAAGCCTAACATCGGAGTTAAAAAAAAAAACCAGCCTTCCACCAGCGTGACAGTTGATCTAATACCGGTATGGTGAATTTTTTTCAAAAGTGTGCCGTTAAGAGAGCGAAAAGCCTGGGATGTTCTTTGACCTCCATCAGGATGGTAAAAGTGTTCTAAGTTATATTCCTCACATTTTAAAATCAGTAATCACCCTGTGGCCTTTACAATATAAGTCAAGTCAGATAATGAGGCAAAAATGCTGCTGCTGTGTGAAGAAAAACTGTGTACATAAATATAATATAGCTAGAAAGTGCTTGTTACAGAAAGCTATTAGAAAGATAGAAGTAGCATTGTCGCTTAGTTGTAAAAGCTAGCGAGGCCTTGACATCGACATTTTTCTTTTGTATGAGTTATTGCAAAACAAGTTTGAAGTCCACCTTCCCAGTGACTTACCTCCCTTCTGTAGTCGAGCCTAGCACTACTGGCAGTATAGTGCATTGAGAGTTCCTCTTCCCCTTTGATGAGTTTGTGCTTATCGGTGTGCTGTTTTTGCACCAAATGATGAGGAATGATCATCTAGAGTTGTGTCCCATTAGTTATATTCGTGTTATTAGAAGTCCTAACCCCATTTTTTTTTTTTTTTGGGTTCCCTTGCACTTTGTAGTGTTTTCAAATATTGTATTATGCTATAATGCACAGGAGAAAAATGGGAGATGATGTAATTGGTGGCAGGGAAAATACATACATTATATTATTTATATAATATCTAGATGTTATGTTACAGAAATTACTGTCGCGTGTGTTGTTGATATAATTATAATATTCTCAAGGCCCATTTCACTGCATGCTTCAGTTTCAACCACAGTTACCTTTGAAATAAGTCTGTATTGTGTAGTCTTGTTTTTACTAATTCGAATGTAAAACGATTCTTCTTGCGTGAGGTCAGTTCCTTCTCTTTTGCCCAATGTATATCAGGGTTCCTATACCACAAGTACAAGCACATCTCTATTCACAGAATTCATCTTTATTTCATGTGGGTGGCAAGCATGCCCATATGTGTCATGTTCTTCAAAACATATTTTGATTAAATTATTTCCTGATGCTTTGACGTTTCGAGTTTATTGTTGTACATGTACTGTTTTGTCTATGGCCAGGACATTACTTACTTACTTTATCTGTCCCCAACTCTACCTTTCTGTGTATGGGGCCAGGACATTACTGTGCCTAATAATCAATTGACCTGCAGCTAAGAGCCGCGACACACATGCAGTCAGAATCGCAGGATTTAACTGAAGCAGTTAACCCGCTCATGGAAATGAAGGTGTGTAGGGAGTCTTCAGTCGACAATGACAGTTCGATGACAGTCAGACTGGCGTCAGTTCAACATTCAACATGCTAGATTTATTACTAGATATTTTGCGAGCATTCCACCGGAAGTGGAACGCGGCTTCCCTTTGATCTTTTTTTAGGCAGAAAGAAAAGTTTCAACCCATTAATATCGCAAATATCACTCCAATGTTTAAAATAATTATATTTTTGAACTCAGCAAGTCAAAATTAACAAAGTCTATGCATAGGCCTACACTGCTTGATTTAATGCTTATTTACTAAATTATTTTTTTGTTCATTTATTGCAATAGATAAGGTTATTGTTACAGTGTGCTCAGGACTTTCTTCTCGGTACACATCTGATAATGTAGAATTGCTAACAGATCATCGTCGTCTTCAGCCATGACAGCAAGCGAAAGTGACGTCGACTTTCGTAGTCTGGATAACACACCACACTCCAAGTTTAACTTTAACTGATGAGTAAATGACATGTCAAAATGAATTATTCTAACTGCAGGTGTGTAGCGGCTCTCATGGACAGAATACTTGAATACTTCTTTCCTGCCTTTTGGTCTTCACGAACAATCGTGAAAGCTATGTTGTGAATCACTAATAGGTAAAAAAGAATTTAAATCGTCCGCCACACAAATCTGAATGAAAATAGGTCAACTTTGTGAGTGAGACTTTAGGCTAGTATCACACCAACACAAAGTTGTCTCGAGTCTTGTTTAGTCCTTTCCATTTTACATAGTTCACTAAAACAGTACAAAGCCTAACTCCAGACAGCTTTATTATCTTAGTGTTATACTAACTAGCCCTAGATCAAGTTGTGTGTGTGCCAATGAGGTGTTAAAAAAGTAAAAACAAAATAAAAAGGCCTTGAAATAAAAATCACATTCAATCCGCTTCATATGATCTGAAACAGGATAAATTTCAGTGTTTGGTTTCTAATTTAGGCAACCAAAAAAACGTTACAAATTGACAGGCTCCAAACCCTTAGAAAGTATACGAGGTGTAATTGAAAGGGGAAAGAATTTAAAAAAAAATTAAACTTCAAAAATATGTTGCAGGTAGTGCCCAGTTTTATTAAGTTTTAAAAAAACACATCACACATTTATTATTTAACTTGAACGTTTCACAGTCCTTCGGATTTGGGCACTGAGTTTCTTTCTTTGAGATTGTCCAGGAATGTTAAGATTCTTTTTTTCTGTTGTACAAAAAATCAGACAGATTGTATGAGGAATTTGAATTTGTGACGACCGATACCAAACACAAATATGTGGTGTAACAATACGAGAACAAAGAACTCAAGTTTGTTTTCTTTCTATATATATTCTTCTTTAATATTTTACTGATACATTTTTCATTTTAAGTATTCAATGAAATAAGGAATGTGCCAACTTCTCAAGAATCATCAAATAGGGCCTAATGTTCAATTACACTTTCCCCCAAGATGTTTAACCCTAGTACTGCACATTGGAATGTGCCAGAGTGCCATGGAAGATTTTTCAAGCGTATACACGAGGGGGTGGGACAATTGCATGAAATGATAGTTTTCGTATTTCCCTTTTGGGATCCATACAAAGAAAATTGGAGAATTTAATGTTTTTTTCATATACATGTATTTTGCCTTTTTTTTATTTCGACGCATTTGCGTAGTTGAGCAGTACTAGGGTTAAAGGAAAAAAAAAGACCTGACAATACTGATACCGTATGAAGAAAAATGCTGGGAAAATTAAAAACCTGGTTATTACAAAATTGTACAATTTTTTGAACGGATTCCAAAATTTCATTGATACAAAATACAGTGTGTACTGGACATGATCAATTTGAAATTGTATTTCTCTGAAAATGAAGCGAGATAAATTAAAACGCATAATGAGAAGAATCCACTGGCTCTGTCCACATAAAACCCGTCCATCATAAACCACATTCACTCGCATGCACGGGCAGACTGCTAAGGGGAAACGATTGCATACATATTGGACACTCTCCAAAGTCTTCATCGTCGTCGATGAACAGCTCATCCGAAATCTGCTCTGAAGGATACGGAAAACCAGATTCTTCACGGGATGTGGGTCTGGAGTGGGATGTGAATTGTCTTGAAGTTGAAGGGGCTTCCAGTGTGACACAAATCCTTTGGTGGGCTGCATAGGCACTGTGGGGGATGATGCCTTTGAAGAGAAAGATCAGAACATATGAGTAGGTGGTGACATTCTGATAAGGAGCTTGTAAACTAAAGTTGGCTGTGATTTTGCTTTACCATGGTAACACACTTTTGTCTACTTTCAGAAAATTAGATCAAAGTAAAATATAATTAAGGGACCAATATTAAACGATTGTGAATCCCAAACTGGACATTTTTCAGATTATGAACTTGATAAAAATAAAAGGAAATCTTGAAAATGTGAACAATGAGTGATCATCTGCTTAAACATTGTATGAGTAAAACTTAGTAAAAGTAAAAGCCATCTTCAACTTCAATAATGTAATACAAATACAAGCACAAAATTTGTAATTGTTATGACATAAAAAATGATAATGAATTGAAAGTAATGCACATAAATATTTTATGTATGGCTCTACAATAGCTGCTGATTTACAAAGCTCGATCTTGTGTGTACATGTATTGTAAAGCAATCCTGGTATCAGAAAGACCAGATCCAACCACTGACCAAACTCTACGCTCATTACGCTGAACTAAAAATTAATCAAAATTTTGCAGACTAAACAATGTACAATGTATACATGATTTGATATTCGTGCAATAATTTCAAGTTCGAAATTTAGTTCCAGCACCAACCTAGCCTACAAGCACGGTTACTGTTAGAATCTATGACCTTTAACTTGAAGAGTGCAAAATTGTTGTCTCCCTTTGCCAGCCCAACACGTCATACCACCCCTACCACACCGATAAAAGTATTAATAGATGGCCCATTAATCATTTGAACACAAGCAAACTTGTGGGTTTGAATAACACAAGTCCATACACTATGTTCAAGATTGAATACAGTCATCATCATCATTGCCCCTCACCCTTATCAGGGTATAGGCCACACACAAGGGATTTCCACTTTATTCTGTCC
>JBDFRD010310563.1:0-33468 GCA_039654405.1 Bullina lineata
ACAGACAGACAGACAGACAGACAGACAGACAGACAGACAGACAGACAGACAGACAGACAGACAGACAGACAGATAGAAAAGCAAGGTTTCAGGTATTACTTGCGTGACCATTAAATGATAATTGGAATTGACATTAATTAATTCGAACACAATCAAGAGTAGGCCTAGGTCTACGTGGCATCAATGAATTCACACATTGGAATAAGAGTAAAATAAACAAGAACAAGACCGAAAATCAATTAGCTTAGGCGAGACATAACACAGTGCTTTGAACTGGTCAGCAAAACACGGTATGCTGGTGGGCTTCCCGCTTGACCTTCGACGCACGGGTCAAAATAAAACGAGAGCTCTATCGATCATTGAAGCAATTCTTTCAAGGCAGGTGGGCTTTGTCCTGTTAGGAAAAAGGTAGATCCCGTATCACTTTTCATAGTTCTCACAGAGATCACATGTCGATGTCACTTCCATTATACTTGAGACCAACAGCGACAGACCTGGCTTCAGCACTCATTTAAGTATGGGGCTATTTTCTAAGGCGATAGAAGAAATGAAAGAGAGAGCTTATCTTACTCTGTAAACAGGCCACGTTAATGATCCATGAAGGCGTAAAAAAAAAAAATCGGCGTTTTAAGAAAATCCACGCTGTGGGCATTTGTGGACGTATTTGTAATGGATTAAAGCAAGAAGGATAAATCGATTAGAGTATAAATTCTGAAGATTTTTTTTTTATTGTTACTGTAAATGTGGTGGTTCGTGTTCATCTAGTTTTTTGTTTGCACCAATGGTTATCATTTCGCACCATTTCATCGAAGCGAAGTGAATGTTAATGTGTTTGAAACTAAACTGTGATTTTGACATGTCTCTTATTTATTATTTTCTTCTCTTTTATGTTCACAGTATGAACGTCTTCAAAAACTGGCATAAAATCCTACTTTTGTTATTTCACAAGAGGAATACCGATAGATAAAATAATGGCGTCAACATCCTTCTTCTGTGTTGAGGATTACACACGCAAGGAAGTGCAGAAACAAAGTTCAGCGGTAAAATGTAATGCCAACTATTGATCCCCTTTGTCCAAAGATGAATGAGAAGTTTTTTATGCCGTCTTAACGGCTCCTAGCTTTAGCAGTAACAGTCCTTTCTAGGAGGCATAATGGATGGAAAGTTAATTCGTCACGGGGAACGCTCGCGCCCATCGAGACCAAAGTCGAGTTTGGCTGAAGGTGTTGCCTCGTGGGAGAAAGTTACGGAGGAAAAAGAATTGTCATCGGTAGACAGAAAACCTACCCAGAACAGCAGGCGGAGAGTCCTGCGCTACAAAGATCTGTCTAACGATCAAGAGCAACAACGGCCCCAGACCTCTTTAGGCTTTCATGGCGAGGAAGAAAAGCGGAGCTCATACGATAGAACGTCTTATTTCAATTCCAAGCCGAGCCTCCGGGAACTGAAAAGCTCGACGTTATGGCAATCCAATACCCCTCATAGAAATTGTATTTCGGCCCTGGGCAATAAAGATGATGCCAAATTTCGACGGAGTAAACAGGTATCGAAGTCGAAGCTGAATGACGGTGAGGAGAAATCGGACGAGCTTGATTATACGGAGAAGTTGCAAGCTTTCCGATGTTTAATAAGCCCAAAGTCAAGGCCAACAACAGCGCATGATATTTCCAACGAGGAGCTGAAGAGAGCTAGGAGCTTTTCAGAGGGTATAGAGAGAGCGGGGGACTACGTGAAATTTAACGCCAGTTCGTTAGAGCGGTCGGAGCTGAGATCTTCGTCACCACAGAGGCCTTTGAACGAATTCCAACTGACGTATGAAATAGATAAAGAAATCAATAGGCGAAAGAATGAACTGAACCCACATAGGTATACATTACACGATCGTTTCATATCACAGCGTTTGAAAGACTATGACGATTCATATTCGCAACAATTGTCAACTTCATCTCCGACTGCATTTGAACAACAAAGAGATCCATTTTATTCTCCTGTAACTGACTCGAGGTCACAAAAGGAGCCAAAAAGAATTATAAAACGACCGAAGGTAAATAAAGAACACAGTGACTATGAACGGATCAACAAGGAATATGAAGCATCAAGAGCAAAAAGCAATATAACAGAGAACGATCGTGTCCAGAGAAGCAGAAATGCGGCGACAGTTAGTGAAAAAGAGTCTTCCATTACTACACATGCCATAGATTCCTACATAAGAAATCGTAGCAATTCGTTGAATCGTTTTGACGAATCATCGGCTGAACAACGCCCCCATTCTGTTGATATTAGCCGTTCAAATGCAATGGTGGATAAAATGAAAACCTATGACTCTCATTTCAACAGGGAAAGAGCGCGCTCCGCAACTCCGTCTTCTTGGAGAATCTTATCAGACGTTGGACGAGCATCTCCTGCAACGTCTTCAGAACAACAAAAAGGGGCTTCTTTAAAAGAACACTTGGATGTTTTAGGCGCAAGTCTTTCGAGTCTTTCTAGTCGCATCAACGGAGGCTCTGAATCCGACTTGCCGAGTTTAGCCTCAGACATTGGCTCCACTTCCTCGGGGTCTCTCCGTCTTTCTGGGTTTGGCCTCAGTGGTGACAGGGACAGTTTGTTTCTTTGTGGAAATATAAAGTCTCAGTCCCATGGGAATGTACGTTTTGACGTGAACAATGTGTCGTCCTCCATAAGAGATAGATTTAAACTTCAAACAAGTGCTTCGAAAGCTGTTTACGCTAAAGACTCCACGGAAGAGAAAAGCAGATCATTTGTCACAGAAACCGAAGGCAGCAAGCCCTTTCGGGTAAACGATACTGTGCGTTTAAAGCAAACGAATGTCCCCGTTGAAAACGAAAACGATGAGGTAATTTCAGGAGGAAACTCATCTAATGAGCTAGATCAAATAATAAAGACTCCTCGATCCTACCAAAGTCCCCGACAAAGTAATGTGTCTGGCGATTTAGAAAATGAACCACTGCTACAATCGTCTATGACTGAGGATATCAGAAAAACAGCCCAATACATTTCGATGTATAGAGGCAGAGGTTATGTGGAGAAGAAGAGCAAAGCTGAAGATACTGAACTTATTTCCAAAAGTGGTGCTAAAATGCTATCGACGTCTCGTAGTAGCGAGCAACGGTCGGTAGAAACCCAAGTCTTTGACGATTCAAAATTTCAAGGTGCTAGGAATTCCAGTTACGAAGACGATTCGACGTTAGTGGACAATTCAGCAAGTAAAGCTTTACTAAGGCGCAACAAATCCTCTGATAATCGAACTGGTAACGACAAACATTCGAAAGCGAGCAGGACTTGGGAGAAAAATGAGTCCGTCAGAGTTATTTCTCGGAAAGTTCCCTTGACATCGCCGTTGAAAGCGGTTCATCCTAAACGTCACAGTTCAAAAAGCCCTAATGTAGCATCTAGTACTCAGGAAGACGAAAAGAAGAGCGAAAAATGTAGTGCGTCGGTTCACAGGAGCAAAAGCGCAAGTATTGAAAGGCTATCAACACCCAACAAGGGGATTGATTCTGCTAAAAAGAGAGATGTAGAAAAGAAACATGTGCTTGCCAAGAAACCTCCAAGGATTGTAAGTAAAGTGCCACATGGGTCAGGACACGTGGTCAACAGAAAATTGGAAGACAATTCACGAAAGACAACAGCTTTGTTGTTAGATAGGAGCCAGAGCAGTCTTGGAATTTCCTCTCTCGGCGATGAAGCCAGAACTTTGCGCTCCGAGCAAAAGACTCGATCTCATAGCTCTTTAGGGGCAATAGCTGCCAAAGAATCTGTAACTGCTGGTCGTGCTTCCACTCCAACTGGTAAAGGCCCAAATTTGAGGAACAAAGTCCAACAGCTCCACGAAGAAATAGATTCTCGGATCAACAGCGAGGAGAGCGCCGCGCACAGAACACCGAGATATACTTTTTACGCAAGTAGCGCCTCCGATGATAACGAAGACAATTCTGAATTAAGCGAGCTTGTATCGACAACGAGCACAATTACTAATAACAAAGGAAAAGAATATGTTCCAATTGACAAGGATTCGCTTGAAGACGCTTTCAGTAATCGTAGGGGGTTTGGGTCTCGTGGTCGTGAACCTGGACACCCGTCTGCCACGAGGCAGGCCGAGTCGCCTGACTACTTTATCACCAGTACGCCCCTGAAAAACAGCAAAGTTTCGTCTTACAGCAGCCTGCCGAACACAAGCTCAGAATCTGCTCGCCGCCCGAATGCAAGCAATGCGGGGAATGATACATTGCCACGACCGAGAGAACACTCCCAGAGCAACAGAAACTACTTGGCAAACAATCTCAGAAAAATCGTGGCGGCCAGATCGAGGCTCACGCCGGATTTGACTGCAACGTCTAGGAATGATGACAGCAGTGATGAAGAATCAAAACCGCCAAAGCGTCCGAGCTCTGTTGGGGCCAATCATCCGTCCAACAACCAGGACATCCTTAGTCGTCTTCTGCATAAAATGACTGATGATCGTGACCATGCTTTGTATAATGTAATACAAGATGACAACGTGAGATCCATGCTGAGCAAATGGAACGGACACAGTAAAGGACAGAGGTAAGTGTCTTCTTACTCAGCGGTATTATATTATTTTCTTTTCTATTCTTTCTGACCTAACAATTAAAACTGTATTTTCCATCACCACCACCATCACCACCTTCACAACCACCAACGCCACCAGCACAATCTCAAACACTGTGAACGCAAGACAGTTACTTCCCGCTTTGCCTTTGCTTTTGCCTTTAGTCAACTTTCTCTCTTTATTTAATTTCTTTTTCATCAACTCTGATACAAGCTGACACCGCATGAGACTTAAAAAATGAGAGAAACTAACTGTATACATTTATGTGTAAGAATATTCCAATATGTTTTGATAATTTTACGAGGCGGGTTTTTGTGCTCACCCGCAACTACTTCTTTTAAAACAAGGAAGCCGCATTATTTTAGGACTAGGACCTTCAGCTCTCCAAATGTGGTGTTGTGGCTGAATGATTGGACTGCCGGATCGCAATGGGGAGGTTGATGGTTCGAATCCTGATAACGCAGGGTCCAGCGACGTGTCCAAAGTAAATGCTCCAACAACAACAGATTTGGGGTGATCTTGTATTGTCACGTTTTTGAAACCAGGATAAGCTTGTTCATAGGGCTTGTGAAACTTTTCAGCATTTTCCTTCACTCAAAAGTTACTTAATATCAGATCGGTATAGAATCTAGAACGTTTACTTCTGAAAAGAAAAGTCTTAAAAAACAATGAGAATAGGCTCCGAGAAGTCAAAATATTATTACAATGGATGGGTAATGTATGAAAACTTATTTGCGATTCACACAACATAATTTAGAATTTAAAAAAAATGATGAAAAAATGAAAACGTTAATTAAAATTGGGTAAGGTAGCTTTATGGAGGATAGCGAAATGAATTAAATGGTCTAGATCTACGGAACCTATAAACAACATGACATAAAAGATTTTCCAGTTCTTGGTACCTTATTTTGAATACACTCCAGAAAAATGGGCTTTCAGATAAAAATGGTAGGCCTACTTACCCAAATCGTTCTCGCTTAATTAGAGTTTATGCAAAACAACATACATTTGTGTATTTGATGGTCATTCAGTTAATAGAAAACAACACCTAGATATCTAGATTTCTGCAAATATCCCGGGGCTACTTTGGCATTGAAGCAATCTAGATCTATATTGATCTTCTAGGTATATTATTGCCTTGATTTTCTCAAACTTGATTTTTTTTCACTTTTCAGAATGCATGGTCGGGCTAGTCCGGCCGACTCGTTGATTGGGCATCTTGATAATCCAGACATGGTGCGACTTCTTCAGAAATTGTATAAAGCTGACCCACAGTATCGTCAAGTTATTATGATCAAGGTAAGGCTTGAGCCCAATAAAAAATCAGTACTCATCAGGGCGAAGGGCGGGGTTGAACTGGAGGGTATCATATTAGTCTAGTTCTCATTGTGCTGTGTAGCACATGTCGGTAACAGAGAGCGTTAGTAATAGTCCATATCTGAAGCAAGCTTTGCAAGTCTTTCCTATCAACAATACATTATACGCATTTCCTTCTCCAAGTCTCCATCCGTCAGCGTTTTTTTCTGTAACAGGTGTCCATCTAACTTTTGTACTTAATTCATGAATAAATTACAATAAATTAGATCTATAATCTAAATAAAAACTATTTCTAATTCAGGTTCAGTTCTTCAAGGCGTGGCAGTATTATACAGTGTCATCTCGACAGTTGAGATTGCTCAAGGAATCTTTGATCACCAGGTAAAGTGCAACTGTGGAATGTTGTAAGTTTTCCTCTCATTTTTATTCATAGGGCTTATTTTAACTATATAAGTAATTTCATTGATTGGTGATAATGCAAAATTGCTCTTAATTTGTCATATTTATCACAATTCATTGATTGCTAATTTATTATTTATTATACACTGTCTTTCACAGAGCAGACACGTTTTGGTATCAGCATTTACTTCTTCGACATTATGGTCACTGGAAGTGCCGGGCTACCCATAGCATCAATTTGCGTCGTGCATCTGCCCTCTTTCAAAAACATATGCTTACCAAGGGTTTCAAGGCACTGAAGTGGTCAGTCAGTCGGTCCAAACATCAGTCAGATAAGATTCAAGCCAAGGTGCATGCTATTATGCTCAAAGTAACTTTTCAAAAGGTACGCAGAGTTAAGCTTAAAAGATTTGAAAATACTGTTTTTTTAGTAAAGTAATGTGTGCAACTTGAATATAAACTTACATTAATTAGTGTTCCAAACACCTTTATTTTAATTTATGAGATATGTGAAGAAAATGTCTTGATGAGATAAAAGATCTCTTAAAAGTTATCACAACTTCATAACATTTTGATATGCATGGCTTCAGTGGCTGTGCAAGTTAGGTTGCTTATGTTCAAACTGAGAATCATAAACCATGAAAATCCTGGCCATATTGTGTCTTGGAGAAGGCACTTCACAGCATTTTCCCTTTCCCAGGTGCAAGTTTGAGTGCCAGCATGTTCTGCTGGCATTATTATTTTGTAGGAGGTTATCTAGTCTTAACAGTTCAAGATGAGCTCCAGATCTTTGTGGCTGGTATTTTTAAAAATAATTTCTAACAAGTAGAATCAAGAACAATTTAAAGTTTTACAAAGGATCTTTTTTTAAATAACAAGGATATTACTTATTTACAGATATGTCTTCGCTACAAAGAAAAGCAGTTGTATAGCGAAACAACTGATTGTCATCGGTGCTGCCAAATTTATTAAAAGTGATCTTGAAAGTAAAGCTCTATTTTATTAAAAATGTCAGGGTGACACAATTTCAACTCTCAAAAACACATTGCGAAAATTTTAGAAAAAGAAAAAAAAATCCAAACCATGCCTGTTTTAAAAATTATTAAAAGAGAATGACAGAAGCTGTGTATGTAGAGAGAGAATACTTATTTCAATTTTTACACATTATCTTTGCTGTCTTGCTTGTATTTTTATGTCATTTCATGTTTCTCCTGTATTTCCCTGATTTATTTCATTTCTGATT
The DNA here is from genome assembly GCA_039654405.1 of Bullina lineata. Classification (NCBI taxonomy): domain Eukaryota; kingdom Metazoa; phylum Mollusca; class Gastropoda; family Bullinidae; genus Bullina; species Bullina lineata. The sequence goes on from JBDFRD010310563.1 coordinate 7,551, forward strand.
GTCTTAAACTTGAATTAATTTCTTTTTTTTCCCCTTTTTTTAAAGTGGAAAACTAAAGCAGAACAGATGAGACGCAAAAGGATGACAAGTGTCATGAAACGCTGGAGGCAGTATGTTGTTGAGACACAAAAGTAAGACAATTTGAAAATGTATTGTCAGTTCATTTACTTGTTTTTTATTTTATTATATTATATTTTTTTTATATTTGTTATATTTTATTTTGTTTTAATTATTGATAATAATGAACATAATTAGAAAGTCATGTTTTTAACTCATGTGATATATGGGCATTTATTATGGATTTTCCACCTACCCGAACATGACATATCAAGTCAAGTCTGGCAAAAATCACACTGTACATCTCATGTTTGTTATGAAGACTGACTTTTTGACACGTTTGGTACTTTACTGTAAAGTTAATTAAAATTAAAACTCCTTTATACTGTGTCACTGTATCCATCTATTGTTATGAAATCTAATGTTAAGGAGTCTTGTCCTCAACCAAATCACATTTGGTGTTAGTTGATTGGAATAATTTATATCAAATTCCTGTTGCCAAAAAAAATAAGAAGGAAATGTAAGTATTCCTACCTTTCTTTCCCTATTTTGAGCAAGATCATTAAAATTCTACTGTTTTCATCATCTACAGGCTTAGGCACATGCAAGCAGTGATAAACACAAATATCATAGTGAATGTTCTTGATTGCTGGAAAAGACGCTACAACAAACGTGTCAGACACAATATGGCTTTCAATTACCTCAGGTATAAGTTTGGACCGTGTGCTATATTTGCACTCCTCATTCTAGTGATAACCTTCCTTATTGCTGTAATATTTTATAACACTACTGTTTTTATGTTATCCAGAACTGTTTCAGAGCAGTCTATGTGGTCTAAGGCTTTGGCTCTGTGATAAACATTAATTTGGTGTTGCTTTTTACGAAAACCTGTTTACAAAGTTCTAAGGCTCAGTCAAAGTTTATGAAATCAATCTGTTAATGTAAGAACATTGAAGCCATTAATGTTAAACGTGCAACCTGAACACAATGTGTAAATGCACTTTCTTATATTTGTAATTGTACAAAGCACTATCTAATATTAATATTGTTGAGACCATTTTAGCATTTTCTCTATCTTTCATTTCATTGATGTCATTTCATTAATGTTTATATTTTTTTTATATGATAATGTAATATGCACTTTTGTTACTTACTTTTCTTAGTCATGTGGTTTTTCAATAATCTTTTTGTCCCACCTTTCATCGCTCTTTTATACTTTGGATTTAGTTAAAGATGCATTAGATAGTGCTTTGTAGCAAATATATTATCACATTAGTACAAGTCTTTTTTACCAGTATGTTATCTGAAAAATGTTAAGATTATAATAAAAATTTGCTTTAGGGCTTTTTGAGTAAAAATATTTTTTTCTTCTTTTTACTCCTGCTTAATTTCTTCTTCTATCTTAATTTTCTCATGTTGTGGCTAATTGTTATATGCTTTTTTGCCTTCCTTCTTATTTAATTTACTTTTTGAACAAGATCAAAGGATAACATTAAATGCATGTAAGCCAGGTATTGTGAAAAGGAAGTGAAACCAGTATTTTATTAAAGTATTTGGTGTAAAGGAAGAAAAGGAATGTATCGGTGGTTTAAACAGAATACAGCAGTTTATGGTTTTTGAGAAACTATGGACAGACCACGCAATGACCAATCTTTGTTTAGTTCTTGAATTAATATTTTTAACATTGAGTGGTATTAGACATGGCACAGGTTTGTATGTGCCTAGATGTGTTTGGTCTTACTCACTCAATCACTCATTCACTCCGTTTCTTTCTAGCTCTGTTTCTGTGTGTGTGTCTCTCTCTGTCTGCCTGTCTGTCTGTCTCTCTCTCTCTCTCTGTCTCTCCCTCTCTCTTTCTATCTCACAGTTCTGAATCTAACTGATGTGGAAATACCGGCACCATTTCCATTTTTCAGACGAACTTTGTTGAAGCACTCCCTAACCACCTGGGGGGGTTACGTAGCCCTCTGCAAAGAAAAGAAAGAAAAATATGTGTCTGCTGTGTAAGTGTGGACTCTATGTCTTAGTGTTTTCAATACATGTAATTTATTATTATTCCTGAGATATAATCTGTGTAAAATTGGGTTGCCATATCTGCCTGGAATTCAGTGTATTGTCGAGGTTGTTCGGGCTTTTGGCATCGCAATGTCAATGTGAAAACTTTTTGTTGAGATAGTGATTGTTGACTAATATTTACAACTCTGAACAACGAAACATTTACATATATTTATTGCACTTCACTTTGTGTGATATTAAATACTAATAGACTGTATGTGCCATGCTTGAACTATAGAAAGTTGATGTGCGCATAATGATATATTAAAAAGATATTCATTCAAACAAAACATAATCAAGCTCACTAAATTCTTACTGGGAAGACTTTGTTCCCTTATTAGACCCAAAACTTTCACTTCAATAATCCTGCTACAGATCAAAAGTTCTAATGTTTCCTGCTTTTCTAGATAGCTATACTGACCTGGCTTGTTTGAGGTCTAATCATGAAGCCTGTTTATAGATGAAGTGCGCATATGAAAAAAATATTTATTATGTATTTTCATATGTTAAAGATGTTGGATAGTTTGTTTATCATACAGATACTTGCTGTTAAAATTGAATAAGGTACATTGTACATCATTTACTACTTCTTGAGAACAATGGTTAACACAGTCTCTCTTTGAAAGTGATACATTGAAAAAAATACAATATAGTGACCTGAATTGCTGACAAAAGTAATATTTTGAGCTAAGGGGTTTGGTGCATCGATCAGTAAAAAAATTGTGTTTATGATTGAGCAATATCAGTCATCAAAAACAGTTCCATCCTCCAGAAAAGAGGAAAATTAAGTGCCTCTGTAGTAATGTCAGTTATTATTACATCAAACCCAAACATATGTTATGATAAGGTGGAGAATACAAATATTTGGGGATAAATAATGGTAATAGATGTGTCAGAAGTAAATTGGGCTGTTTTCAGGAAACTGCCTCTGTCATTTTGAAGCACAAACATCTCGGTGACATTAACGCTAATGCGGAACTTTATTACGATCAAGGGTTGTGTTTTATACGCTTGAATTAAATTTTCAGATTTCGCTTTTTGTTTTTTTGCAGGTCTTTTTTTTTCAATTTCATTTGTTGAGTGCACTAGCTTTTTATTTTTTAAATTTAGATTTATATTGTTGGAATAGTTTTGCTTCTGCCTGTTTATTCTGCTTCCATACTTTTACATACTTTCCCCTGATGTTGGAGTGAGATTTTCCTGTAGGAAATATGTTTTTATAGTTGATTGACGTTTGTCATGTATGAAAATTTGACAATACATTTGTTATAATACATTGCTAAAACGTTTAAAAAAGATTAATCCTTTCTTTACCCATGCAGTTAAATGTGTCATTTTTTGATTCTACCACTAACAATCGATTCGTCGAAATGCGTTGTTTTCTACTCTTGCAGGGTCAAAACATCTTCACTCACTTTTATTGATGTTTTTTTAAACTACCTTTACATAGTGACTTTCAATAATGAATATTGGGTTTCCTTGACTGAAGAATCAACCATTAACAGTTAGTAGTGAAATTTTTACTTTCTTAAAGAGGCGTAGAAAGAATGTTATTGACACCATTCTGCAAAAGTAAGTCACAAAACACAAGTTCAAATTTCAAAAATGTCCGTACACATTTACTCCGTCTGTGGTCTTTTGTGTGTAGGTGTAGCAAAGTGGCCATTATGTGAATACAATCGGGGAAAAAATGGGGGGTAAGCTGGCCTCGGAAAAGGGGAAAGTTGGGCTAAGTGGCAAAGAGAGGGTTAATTGTAACTGAATGTGTCAAGTCAAACTTGTATTCATTCTCTTCTTAGCATGCAAATCAGTACCTATAATTTCCACATTCATTATAAAGTTTACTGTCTTTGTAAGTCCTGCAGTTTTTCCATTAAGTCTTCACAAAAGACTTTTTAATTAAGCTACGTTCACAGCAAGTGCATTTAATGCCGCTACATAATATGGTACTGGGCCTAATAGAAGTGCACCACATTGTGCTAATTATATATTTTCGCACGAGAAAATTTGTTCAGTGAAACGCTCTGAAACTGGATGTTAATTAAAAGCTGAAAAATTGAATGAAATAATCCAAAAAAAAAAAAAAAAAAAAAATTTGACTCCACTGAAAACATAGTATTTGACTCCACTGAAAACATAGTATTTGCTTAGACAACAGGGGATTCTGTTTAAATATTTGAAATGATAAGCATTGCAGTGAAATCTTGATGCTTGTTGGCAAGGGAACTAACAAGTACAGCAGCTTTAACTGTTCACAACCTTCTAATTTTGTTTTATTTCGACACGAAATGAAGTATTTATTTTAAATCAGAGGAAAGAAGTTCTTGAATAATGTAATGCAGTATGTAATGTAACAATTCAACAATCCAGCCATTCTTTGCATTAATAATCAGTCGTTGAAATAAAAAGAAGAGAGAAAAAATAGTATCATTCCGTCTCAAATAGAATAAATCAAAATAAACATACTCTCACAAAAACATAAATTGATGCATCAAAAATTAAAGTTTAAGAGGAAACAAGAACAATGAGATGAATAAAAGAACTTAAATGTAAGTCATGATGAAAGAAATATTTCTCTTCAATCTCTAGGAATCTGCATCAAAAGAATCTGCTGAAGACTACCTTTTACCACATGGTAGTGACCTTTAAGAAGTCCAGACGCGCAAAAGTCCACTTCAGGTGAATTCTATTTGTGTATTTTACCATTTATTCTGTTAGGGAACAGGTTTTTAAATTACTCCTGCCTTATACTAGATTGAGTAATTATTTTGGACGTAAGCAATGTGAATGTAAAATCTATCAGTATCTGTCATTGGTTTTCACCAACTGAGAAGGTTTTTAAATAATAACTTTGAACTTTAAGAGTAATGACTTTTCCAAGCTGTGGTTTTCGTTATTAAATAAATAAGTAAAGTTGTATTTGTGCAGGAACAAGTAATCATATGACATCTACGAATTGTTTTATGGAATTTCATAAGGTAATGTGGAGAATCATTATTGCATTTTGACATTTTTATCATTTCTCTATATTATAGACATCAGAAGCTGAGTGATGTATTCTGGGCATGGCGTCAGGCAAGCCAGATTTGCAGAGCAGAGAGACAAAGAGATATGGCCTTGAGCAGTCAGCACCGGGAGCATCAGCTCACAAAGCGAATGTTTGCATTTTGGCATGAAAGACTCATGCAACACAGGGCTGACAAACTTGCAAATATGAAACTATGCAGGTGGGTGCAAGGCTCTTGTAACATACTCTGATTGTGTTGGTAAATTATAAGCCTCAGAAATGATGACAACATAAAAATGCAAGTGTTGTAACGTTTGAAGATTCATCTTTTAAAAAAGTGTTACGCATAATTGTGTCATTTATGTTCTTTTACCAAAATGTAGTGGAGATGATTGCTCCTTCCTAAAAGCATTGGACTTGACATCCACTGTGTTGGCTAAACATACACTGTTACTCCCATAGACTGCATGCTGTGATGAATGTTATAGTTATGGTTTTAAGGTCTCATCTAATCACTTTTGCCTTCTCAATTGCACAGCACAAATGCAATTTATTTAGTTCCTTTAATCCAGTCCCATGTGTTTTTTTGTGTCAAAAACAGGAAAATGTTCACAGTATGGTCCACGGCATGGCAAGAAAACTTGGCTAATCATGATGCTATTCGATCTACACTGCTGAGGAATAAACTACATCGAGCTCTTCTTACCTGGCGAAGAAATGTTGTGCAGCTGCTGCGCAGGAAGAAAGCAGCTGCCTGTCTGATCGAGACTTGTCATTTACGTCAGACTTTGAGGATGTGGTACCAGTACATGCTTACCAAGAAGAATGTCAGGTGAATTATTTGATGTTTAATACTGATTTGTTACTGCTTAAATAAAAGTAATGAGCTGATCATTTAGCTTTCGCTATATGAAAAATACTATAATATTTTAAGGGTACGTGTTTCGTTGTAATTTCTTTTAAGCTGGACCTTAAATTAGTTCTCTTCATAAATAGTTGAGTGTGCACATTGTAATTTCTTTTGATATAAGAAGTGTTTCGTTAATTATTATAATGGCATATTTTTGTCTCATTTTGCCAAATGTTCTTCAGAATTGATGTTCAATAATATACAAGTCTGTATAATAGTTTACGTTATAGGTAGTTTCATACTTATTAATTCTCAGCAATAGTATGAGTCAATTAAGGTTTGTCTCATTCAATTACTTACCTCTCTTGCCCTCAGGATTAAAATTGAATACCATAGGCAGATATTTGATCGCAAGACACAGGCTGCCTGCTTTGAGAGATGGTTAACTTGTTACCAGCAGCGCGTTGCTGAGGAGAAAGCCCACTATTACTGGTCACAGTGTTGTGCTAGGTCGGTTATTTCAATTTTAAATAACTAATTGATTTAACTGTGACAGAACCCGTCACTTTGTCTGTCTGTCTGTCCTGTATGTATGTTGTATAAAGTTGTTGCATGTTCCTTATGGATTTAGCTATTTATTGGTGATGCGGTTTTGGTAGTAATGGTAGTGCTTTTTTACTTTCACTTCATCTTCTTTCCCTTCCTTTCTCTATTTTTTGCTTTGTCCTATTCCATTGTTTACACCCTCGAAGATAGAAATGTCGAGTGATGGTTTGTTTTTGTGTTTATCTCTTTGGATACTTCTATTAATTGCATTATCTACATTGTATATGTGTGTGTGTGTGCGTCCATGCGTGCGTGTTTGTGAGAGAGAGAGAGAGAGAGAGAGAGAGAGAGAGAGAGAGAGAGAGAGAGATAGATGCATGCATGTATATAGACAATGTAAGCATATTGACTCTAGAGCGTATAATCTGAGTAAGTTGGGTATATTTTCCAGTGAACATGTTAATTATATCAGTAGATCTGGTAGTGAAGGATAAATGTATAAGTACCTTTATCCGAGATAGCCTATGAGGGATTGGGCTTGCTAATGTTTTGACAATAATTAAAAGAAGACCATGAAATGTTTATAAATTGCATTGCATTCATATTATACAGGAAGCTAGCTGCACATTGGCGAAATGTATGTCACAAGAGATTGTTACTGAGACTGCTGAATGACACACAGCATCTGCGGGAAAACAGATTATTGCAAGGTATTTTTTTCCCATTTAAAAATACTTGTTTCTTTTTCTTCTTTTTGATGAGGTGCTTGAGAAGGCTTTGAGTTTCAGTATTGTTTGAAGTTTGGAAGTCAGCTAGTAACGTTCATCTGATTTAAGTTTGTTAATGTGAGATGCATTCCATGTACATTAATATCTGTTATAAAGAACATTTACTGATTAAAATATGCAGCCTCAATATCCTTTTTCATTCCTTGGCAATAATTTCTCTTATTACCGCAAATCACTTTGTCTCTTCTGTAGTCATGTTCAGCCGCTGGCTTCACACTTTAGACAGAAGGAGTCATGAACAGGAAAAAGCTGAAACAATGAGAAAAGTCCGAGAAAGGCAAACTTTGTTGAGTACTTTCATCCAGTGGCAGACTGCCACCCAGAGGGTGCTGCTCATTAAACCCATGGTGCTACGGAGAGAGAAGCAACTGATGGCAGAGTATGACATAATTTTTTTTCCTTACAAGTATAAAGGCGAAATAAGGTGGAATAACCAAGTGAAATAACAATGGCTGTTGGTAACATTGAAAAATAAAGGTAGATGATATTATGATGCAGTAATATATTTAATCTTTAAATATTATTTCATATTCAACATATTGTTTGGTTCTATGCCCAGAGCTTGCATAAAACATTTCAATTTTTTATCACTTTCCCCTATTGATCTTTATTTGCTGAAATCATTGATTGATATATTAGACCGTCATTGTCTGCTAAGTAATGCATTGATTTTATTTAAAGGTAATGAATAAGATTTATAAGGATAATATAATGCAAATTTCTTTTTTTGTGAATGTGAAGTACATAAATCCTGTATTCATGCTTTGGGTGTCTTTATGAGGTAGTTTGGACAACATGTATTTGGGAATTATTTTAGCTTCATTACTTTTATGCCAAATGGTTAAAGTATTGGACTCCAGTTCTAAAGGTCTTGGGTTTGAATTCATCTTCACCTTTGGAAAGACACATTATCCCATTTTTGTTCTACCCTCAATATTGCAAATTGGGCACCAGCATATTCTGCTGGGGAAATAAACCAACAACAGACTATCATCCTGTCTAGGAGATGATGTAAAAATCTGTTACTACTGAGACTGAGATAATCTGTGGCTCTATGGGTCTCAGAGGCTTTTAAGGACTTTTAAATATTTTTTCAAAGTTTTAGTGGAATACTCTCTTTCAAATACTAGAAAGATTTAATGTACCATTGTAAGCCTACATTTGGAAAGCATTAATAACATAGCGTTACAACATTGCTCAGAAACAAAAACATATTTAAGTTTGTGTGAGTGGTCATTTGATTCAGGATGAACTACTAATTCTGCATTCTGATCATTCAGATCCTTCAGTGGCTGGCATAGTTTCATGAAACACAAAGGCCAATGCAAACAGTCCAGAAAAAGTTTCCAGCTACAGCAACTAAGAAGAACTTTCAATAGATGGAGGTAAACATCTATCATTTGCTGTTACTTAAACTTAATTAAAAAAATTCAAGCAGTGGAAGCATTTAGTTTCATCTTTATGAATTGTAGTAATCATTCTGCGCGTGTCTATGGTTAACAGTGTTGAAAGAAATAGACAGACATTATATTATGATACCTCAGCTGTAGCTATTGCAAGACAAATAATTTTGAAAAGAACAATTATGAGTATTAATACTTTAACCTGTTTTCCATAATGATCCACAGACATCAGTACAGTGCCTGTCAAGTGGAGAAGGAGATCAAAACCAACATGTGCAAGGGCATGCTTCTCTGCTTCTTCCAGGAGTGGCAATTCCTAATCCTACGCAAGCGGCAAAGTTTGCAATTCTGTCAGAGCCAGTTGGTGCGAAGAAGCTTCCTATTTTGGAGAAATCGAACTTTAGCTCAACTCTCATTCCAAGCACGAGCAAATGAGATGGAGGTAATGTATGATTCCAATAGAGATGGTCAGTATTGGTTTGCGTGATTTATTGTTTTGATAGACCATCCTGTCTTCATGTAAATTAAAAAAAGTAAAGTCCTTCAAAGCCAATGAACCTTCCATAGAGCCGGAGCTTATCCCAGTTTCAGTAGGGTGAAGCGGCACAGATGATTTTTAGTTCATCTCCTAGACAGGACGCTAGTCGGTCGTAGGTTTACTTCCCCAGCAGATTATGCCAGTACCCAATTTGCACCTGGGAGGGGAGAGGAAAAATGGTGTAAAGTGTGTTTTCCAAAGACACAGCACGGTCACCTTCTGGATTTGAACCCTGGACCCTTGGATTAGGAGTCCAACACTCTAACCATTCAGTCGTCACTCCACGCTCTGTCTTGATGTACTATGTCTTATTTATTATGATTCTCAGTTTTCATTAGGGTTTTTTTGTAATTTTTTTTCAAAAGATGAGGCCCATAGAGCAGGAGCTTATCCTGCTTTTGGTAACATGAAGGGGAACAGATGATTTTTACATCATCTCTTAGACAGGACACTATTGGTTGTTCATAAAGCCATTTTAAACATTCTTTACTCATCGGTACAACAGGAAGAAAACTTGGAGCTTAAACGTCACTACTTTGTCTTGTGGTGGGAGAATGTTCTGGCTCAAACTCAGCAGTCAGATTACTGGGTGGATGCTTTTGGTCAGAGGAAGAACCGGACCAGGCTGACCCAAGCTTTTGTTACCTGGAGGCAACACATGCATTCAACTCTCATTGCCAGGTACATGGAGGGTGCTTTATAAACTATAATAATTGTCTGTCTTTTTGAGGATGAAAAAAAGAAAAAGATCCTTATCCGTCAGGACATTTTTGTAATTGATACCAGGAATTTTGCTTAAGTTTGTGATGGGCAATTTCTGTTAGAAAAATTGTGTTTCGTCCTATTTTAACTATGATAAAAATGTCGTCTTATTCTCCACATCGTCTCCTTATTCCTCCTTGTAATGCGTGATTTAAAGCTTCATAATATTTTCAATAATGACGAGTCATTTAAGGTCAACGTTGTGATCAACATAACATTTTTCTTACCCTCCAGAGCTTATCAGAAAACTGCATCCCAAAGACTTTTGCTCTCTGTTCTGAAAGAGTGGAAAGAGGTTGTTACCAGAGATGTGTCTCAGGCTGTTCTCCGTTTCTCTGAGAGAGTTGGGCTTGTGGAAGAATCACAGGAATTCAGGGAGTCCTCTCCTGCTCTGTCTTTTGGGGATGCAGAAGAAAATTATCTCGGTGAGAACACGAAGTAGATATGATAGCTTTTAATGTTATATTTTTTACTCGCCTTTAATTTTTGTGTGTGTATACTTTTATATTTTTTAAGTGAAGGTCTTATCATGTTGACTTTACGTTTATGTGTATTTTAAAAATAGTATGGAACCCATTTCAATCTTTGCAAGTTGTGCATTGTTTTTACTTTTCATATTATGATTTGTCATCTACCAAATGATGTGAAAATGGAAAACAAAATGACATAATAATGCAAGTAATGAATTATTGTAATACAGTGTGACAGCTGTAATGTGAAAAATATGAAAATGTGTGGTCATGAAATGCAAAAGAACACACTCAACAAATTTTGAGATTTTATTTAAATTGTAGAATCAGAGGACTATTTACCTACATAACAATTTTGTGTGCATATTTTCTTCAAGGCTCAGAAGAAGAGGAAGGCAACAAGTCCTTACTGGGAAGCTTGGGATCTTCTTTCTCTCTCGGCTCTTCAATCAGAAGGTAGGAACATTTTCAGATGTTTGAAAAGTATGAAAATGTCAAAAAACATTTTCTGTTGTGAGAGTATTAGAAACAAATTTGTGGCATGTGTTCTCTTAAATCTTATTTATTGTCCTATTTTAGTTTTATATTGCTTTTAGACAGTGGTTTACTTTTCTAGTGAATATGAAAAACCTTGTATTCGTTGATCAGCTGTAAATCTTTAACTCACCAACAAAAAATATTTGGGTAAGTTGGAATATCAGCTGTCCCTAATACCTCAACTGCATTTGACAATTCTTTGATAACATGACATTCTTGTCTGTTACATATTAATATTCTTACAGTAAATTATTACTAAGCATTTTAATGTATTTTATCAAAAAAATGGTTTCTCTTGAAATACTCACCATCTTGGACTTTGAGTTTGCTTTCCTGAATATGAAATTCCTTAGGTTTCAGTGTTTCTCTCTTCATTTGAAACAAAATAAATATATTTCTTTTCTAATCTTCATTAAAAAATAGACACATGCTTTTGTTGATGCAGTGATAAATTTTTTAAAACTTTTTTTTTCCTTTCAAAAAGACCAGTCCAAATTAATATTGTTCATAACTGTAGGCAACACAGGATTTCACAAAATAAAAAGTTCATAAGACATTATCAAAATCAAGTGTCTACTTGTTACAAACTTAATATGTACCAAAATATTACAGCAGTAAAGTGACACTGATTTTTTCGTTGATAGCTAAAGAACGTTGATTTTAAGAGAGTCCAAAATGAAAAAGAAATGGCTTGATAAAGGTTTTAGTGCTACAATTTTTAATTGTAAATTTTACATTGCATTTTTACTCAAAAGTTAATAAAATACCTCAAAATAACTCCAGATCATAAATAGTTATGTCTTAAACGCAGCTGGAGATTGCTTCCTCAGATTTTAAAACTGGACTACATGACTTGATGCACTGACTTTGTTGCCAAGAAGCTTCTAGACATGTTACATTTTATGGGATCCCGTACAGCCATTTTCTTTGAATTTTTTTTAGTCTAATAGATGACCCTGACCTGAAATTTATATTAATCAATGTTGCCTTCAAAGCCATTTCTTTGTGATAAGTTTTTTTTTCATTTCACTTTTATAAGTGTTTTTTGTCGGCACCCTGTATAGTTCAGTGCATGTTCTTTGTTTGTTTCATTTGATGTAAGTTTGATTGGTATTAAAAACTCTCATATGCATGGTATATTTATAAATTAATTAACTTGATGGCTGTGGTTTTGACTGATTATATTTAATGTGTAATGATAAAAAAAAAACTCAACTTCCACAGGACGATGTTGATGGAGTAAGTAAATCTCACTGAGTTATTTTCTGCTGTGCACGGAGCTGTATATAACTCCTTTTCAATTTGCACGATTTATCTTGTTATTCATAGAACAAGTATTTAATTAAAGATTTATATTTAAACGCATATTCCCTATTTAGTGTCAAGAAGATGTTGTGTTGAAATGAAAAGCACTAGGAAATATACTAATGCTATACCATGGAGATGTGCCCCATGGTGCAACATGTTTGAGTGGAGACAATTTTTGTGTCAGGCTAGTGTTAGTGGAGGACCAGAAAGAATTAATTTTGTCTGGTATTTGACGGTGAGAAGGTTTTTTTTAAAAGACACATATATATATATATATATATATAGTCAAGGCTGGATTACAAAAAAAGGGAATCAAATGTATGAGCCAATGATTTTATGTGAGCATTGTGCATCAACACATATGTTTTTGTTCTCTTCTTTTCTACTAATACTTATTTTCCATTTGTTCTATGTTCTCTATTTTTTATTTTTTTTTGGAGTTATGGTGTGCTTGAGTGAATTGTTGATTTAAAGGAATTGGCTTGTTTGAAATGGATAACTACTGCAGATGAAAGTTAGCCTTTGCTTTGCTCAAAGATCAGCGCACATTTTCTAATCATTTTATGGTTAAGGGTGATAAAACAAAAATTGATAACCAAAAACTACAGCTCATTGGTGACTTTTGTCAATGGCTTTTAGTGAAACATTCTTTTATAAGTTTTCTTTATTTCCTCCTTGTTGCTGTAATTACCAGACTGAAGAAAACATTCATTTTTCTTCTGCAAATCAAATTTAAACACTTTGAGCAAGTGGAGGACTTATTTTACTGAAAATAAGTTTAAGCAAGACACTATGCTAGTGAAATACAACATAAATGTACCCTGTGCTGAAAAAAAAGAATGCACGAAATAATTTACTGTTATTGATTATGTAACACAGAAGTTAAAGATTTGGAGCATGCAAAAAGGTATAGAGGCAGGCAAGATATGCCATGTTTTCACACAACTCTATAATTCTACAGTTCAGTACTGAGTAGCAGTGGTTCCATTTCGTTATGTTTTATATATTGACAGTAACAAAATTAGGCTTTCCCAGTTTTTAAAGACACTGTAGTGAAATGCACAGCTGCTTCAATTTGATGACTCACTTTGTGCTGAACAGTTTTTACTAAGCTGGGGTTGCTCAACCCCAAAATTGTACATTTATAATGTTCCTTCTCTTTTCATATTCCTTGAGCTGTTGTCTAACGTAACTGGACATCTTATAACACTCTTTATGTGTTTCAAGCATGAAATGTTACCTTGGATTGCCCTTTTTGCTTAGTTGACTCGATTTGAAAATATACAGACTGTTTGTATGTGTAAACATAGAGAAACAAAAATATTCTGTAGCTTAAACATTCATATGGTAATAATAATTTGTGCTATGGGCAGTGTGTTTAGGTAAGAGTTATTTTTTATTAAATATTTTGACTTGAAGCTATCGCTGTACTTTCATTAGATCTTTGAGTCATAAACTTCATTGAGGGAATAAAGAGAATTGCATATGGTCATAAAGTGAAGGGAGAAATAATGCTTTAAAAAACCTTTTGGTTACCTGAAGTGAGTAATAACAATCAATTTTAACTCTTTAACAGTCTTTTATATTACCAATCCATTTGTGAAAGTATGTGTCATGCATTTATAAATGAAATACGTAATTATCATTTAGTTATTCAACACTGCCATACTTCTGCTCACAGCACTCATTATTTGAAAATTCACATTTATGTACATGTGTTGTGGTTTTCATTTATGTATATGTGTTGTGTTTTGAAATGATTTTGTCTTCTCTTTCGGTGTGATCAACAGCAATAACTTTTTTACATGTGTTGTATTTGAAGTCCTGTATAGGCAATTTTTCTTTTTTTCCTTACGCCAGCTTCACTAAGAGCTCCTTCCTATTGTATTCTCTAGGTATTCTTCATATGGTATAGAATTTCATTTGTTCTTTTTTCAGACTGTTTGGTGAGGCTGACTTGAGTGCCCAAGGTTCCACAGACAGAACTCTGTTTCTGAGTGGTGGACTGCAGGATGTGATGGATGGCCATCAAACACGCTGTCTCAGGCTGAGGGTATGACTGTGTCACTACATGTTTACAAGGAATGGAAATGGTGTTAATGGGAGTTAGAGGGAGAAAAGAGGAAGGGTAGGGGGTAAGGTATAAACAAATATTGGGTTTAGAATTTATCTTCCTTTATTAGTTCACAGTTTTTTTTTGTTTTTTGTTCTATAATCGTGCTACCATGAGAACATGATCAGATTTACAGCACATTTTGACCTCATACAAGTTGTTAAATAATTTGAAAACAATTTTTTTTCTTCGGTATTGATAACCTAGATAGTAAATTATTTCTGGCAATTAATCTTTAAGGATAGCAAGTGTGAAATCTTGCAATTATTCAGTCTTTTTTGTTGTTTGAGCAGAAATATACAACAAGAAAATACTCGAGCAGTATGTACTCAGTGGACTGAACATGCTGTTAAACTTCTCAAGCGTTAACCAATGAATATTGCTTGACCACCTTTGTTTTTACACTTATTTTTGTGTGTATTTCTCTTCATTCATGTAGGAAATGAGCACCAAGGCCATTCATCGCCTCCAGCACTGGCCTGTGTGCGTGGCTTTCCAACAGTGGAAGGAGTTTGTGTCCCGTGAGAAGCAGCTCAAGGCATCAGCCAGTCAATGCAAGGCTGCCCACTGCTCGACACTGATGAAGATTGCATTCAGACAGTGGAAAGATAGCTTTGATGGGGCTAAAACAGCACAAAGATACTGGGTATATATTTAAAGAGTGTATGGATTGTGTACAGAAGAAGTGTGAATAGTCGCATAATTATTATGTGTATTATGTTTCTGTGTGAAATAATTAGAAAAAAAAATAGGCTCAGTATTATGACTCTTGGGTAAGGATGTTGGAACCATAAAGGAATGCTATCTTGACTTACTGAAAGTTTATGGATGCCTTTCTCCACCACTGTGTCAAAAAATGAAGATGCTAGTGTTCAGTTTCTTTTTTATAGTGTAGATTGATGAACAACAACTAAGGGTTCATTCATAATGTCTTGTTCCATTATTGCTAAGTATTCCATTATTGCTTCATAATTTTTCAACAGAGTCGTAAAGTGATGTTATCCTCACTGCAATCAATGCAGCGCTACAAGAATTATAAGAAATACACCAAACGGCTAGCTGTGGTAGCTCAGCATTACTGCATGATAACGGCGAGCAGAAAATACTTCATACCATGGCGGCAAAAGGTTTGTTTATACTTATGGGAACATTTCTCCCATAGAGGACAAGAAAAATGTTAGTGGGTAATACACTTAATAGAAGCTATCCCAAAATGACAAATACAAAAGCAAACCAGCACTCAGCATTTCTGTCTACCACCTGCAGCATTCATCCACTTTATTGCAAGAAAACTGTAGCTTATGTTTTTGTGTGTAAAATCTATAAATGGCTCTTGGTTTGTTTTGTTTTTTTTGTTTTTAAAAAGAACGTAGAATATTCTTTTATATTGAATTTAAAATCTCGTAATGTTAATATCAATGGCAAAGGTGTCGCAGTGAATACAGGTAAACAGAAGTCATTACAACCATTTAGAGTTGCTCTCATCATTAATATAAAACAGTTTCCACATAGTGTACAAAGAATGAATTAAATTGATGCAAGTGCATGAAATGCTTAGCAATGTCAGAGTGAAAGATAATTTTGAATTTCAAGTAAGCTTTTCTTACTTCATCACTTGACATAACATTATTTTAGGAATGTTTGTGATCTCAGAGGTACGGTGTTTTTGCAAGTAAATCAAGAGAGGTAGTTTTGCATTGACTGTTGAATTATTTTTTGCTATTCTTGCACTTACGGTTTCTTAATGTGAAAATATTTAAAATAGATATTATTATCAATATTTTTTCTTCAAATGTATTTATTTTGTATTGTTCAACAGGCCCATGATCAGAGACAGGAAAAGCACATCCTTCACCTTTGGTCATCTCGTACATCAGAGGAGATGGAGTTATATCCACTTGAGAGCCACCTCTCAAACAAAATACAGCTAAAATCACTGCGGTTATGCTTCTCATTGTGGTTGCTGAAGTCACGACACATCATCAAAATCAGAGACGTCTATCATTCTAATTTGTTACAGTGGTAAGGGCCAATTTTATAGTTGTGCTATATGGCGAAAGAGGGTAAGAGGTATTACTTTCAAATCCATATTTTCACAAAAGTACAATGAAACCAAAATTGGTGATGTATAGATCATTTTTAAATTGTATGAGAATATGAATTGTTTTCTTAAGTGAAACATCTTTAGATGTAGGCAAGCTGTAAATTTGTTTTGTATTGGCTTCTGGTGTGTTGAAAATAGGGAGTAAAACAATAAATAGGAGATAAATTTCCCAAAAAGAGTATATTGAACAGTGGCAACCAATTGGACACAGTGATAGAGTCCTGTGTAATCTTTTCAGTGTAAAAAGACATTAGAGTCAGTCTTGAAAGAATAGAATAGAGTATAGAAGAATTAGATAGTATAGTATGAGAGAATCAATTACACTTGTATGTTGCACTCATATTCATAAGAAATATAATTTCCTGCAGAATTCACAAAATATTCAACTAGTTATAATAACTTATAATAACAAAAACAGGTTAGTGTTAATCTTGATATAATGGATTAAAGCATTTTTGTTGTTGTAAGTTCTTTGTCTCCTCAGACAGTTGAACAAATTTTAATGCTGAGGAAACAATGAATTGTGTACCCTAAATAAGGCTAATTCACTCGGTGAATTTGCAAAAACATGAAAACAAAGAATGTGCCATGTCTAATCGTTAACTACTCCAACCAGGGTGTTTGATGCATGGCAGGAATGGGCATCGTACAGACACAATCTCTTTATCAGTTCACAAGCACTTCTAAACAGGAGGAGAACTTCTATGGTAATTTTATATTTGTTCTAATTCCTTCTCATCAACTTTCTATCCTCCATATCTCGCTTCTTCTCCACATCATCGTTTGTCTTCATTTCTTGATCAGAGATTTTTTTGTTCCCCACTTTGTTATTAGATGCTGCATGGGAGCAGTACTTGTATCACAATTATAACAGACATAATGGACAAGTTCTGTAAAATTATGTACAGCGAAATATACTGATGGTTTTGAAACATAAAATATATAATACAGATAGAGACAAAAAATGAGCAGGTCACTCAGAACGCTGGAAACCTTACAGCAAAAAATTTAACGAAATTCTAAATCATTTGGCCTTCCATGCATGAACAAGATAAATATGTGAACTATGCCCACCTGATAATTAAGAGCTGAAAAAATTACTTCATAGTACTTTTTGGGATAAAGATCAAGTGCTCAGATATTATTGGATTGATCAGAGTCAGAGCCATCTTGTTTAAAGATCTGAGACTTTCAGTGGTTAAATTATATCACATATCGAAGGGAGATAACAGATCTTTCATTTTGTCTATGCTTGATTTAATTTTATCAGTTATTTATGCTTATTGCTGTCACTCATAAACGTTTTATAGAAGAGTTTGTTATAGAAATTATGCCAATATAGAATATGCATTTCTGACCCTCAGGCCTTTGCGCTATGGAAAGAGCGGCTGTACCAAAGTCAGGAAACAAAGAAACGTCATCAACAAGCTTGGACGAATTACCTTCTCCTAATTGTCCAACAATGGAGGTTATGGACAAGGGGTGAGGGAACTTAGTTTTAGGGTTATTTTGATGGTTTGATTGTCTCAGTTGTTACCAATCCACATATACAAAATTAAGGTGAATGTTGGAATGGTAATCCTATAATTTAAAGTTAATTAATATATGATTTTTCATTATCCAAACATGTGGTTTGTGAGTGCTTCTTTTGCATTTTTGCATGCAAGCTTTCATCTTTCTTGTTCTTGATAAATAAAATAATTCCAGAAATTTACAGATAGAATGGATTGTTTTTTTAAAGTGTACTTCGTTAGATACATACTGATGAAAATAATTCTCTTTCCATATCTGCTCTTTCAGTCATAAAGATTTAACCTTTCAGTGTGATGTCGTAGTGTAACTGAAGCAGATTGTTTTGTTTAATATAGGACTTGATGATGCATATAGTAGAATATTACCATAATGTGACTTAACTATTTCATCCTGTGCGTTATTATATATACAAATTATAATTTACAAAACGTGAAAAACAATCAAGTAATCTTGAATCTGTTCATTCAGTGACTCGGCTCCACAAAAGAAAGTATGATACATTTGTCCAGCAAAGGACCTGTACCATTCTGAACTCTACATTCACCTTATGGCACAGTCTGACTGTCAAGGCTGTCACCCTGCAAAAGAGTAGGCAGCACAGACTCATGACCAGGTTAGTATGTTGAATGGCTTTTGATTCTATGTGCACATTCTGAACTTTGTATTTACAGTCATGTCTGATCCTATGCATTAGGCTTTTCTTATTTTGTTCTTTTTTAAAAGATGTTCTAAAAATCTGAACTAACTATTCATAAGATATAAAATTGTGGGGAAAAAAACACTATTTCACATACTTCATCCCTTTTTTACTTGTTACCTTCTGTGTTTGTGGTATGCTTTTGTGTGCTTGATTTAATATGATCAACTAGATCTTTTTTATGTCTTGTCAAGAGCTTGTTCACAATTCTTTATATGAGAACGGTATAATCAGAAAAATAAGGCATGTGAAGATTAGATACATTAATGGACATAATCATGAAGATCAGACACATGCACTAATGTAAACATACTGAAGGAACAGATTTTTGTCTTTTTAAACAATTGCTTCACCATTGGGTAGTAATCCCAAGTGATCAAGTCAATAAGAAAATTCAATGTATTCCAAATTCTAGGATTGTCCAAGGATGGAGAGCAGTGGCAGTCCAAGCAAAAGTGGATCACCAGAAAGTCTTGCAGTTCCAAATTCAGTCCTACACACTCATGGTATGCATTGATATACTGAAGCAAGCAGTGGGGAGAATTACTTGTGCACCAATCTAATGAGAAAAAAAGAGAAACATTTTTTAAAAAAGCAATCTACTATGAGAGCAAAGAGGTTGACATAAATGATCTGACGCAGTTAAAAAAGAGGGAAAGATGGTGATCAGTAATTGATGCCCTACATGCTTTGTTTGACATCGAAGAATAAGGAAAGCAACAGACATGAATGCATAAACGAAAAATAAAAGTGGAAAAGATGTAAGAAAACTTACATTTTATAAATGATAAAAAATATTGTTAACAGATTATTTGTTTCTAATAAGTTTAAATGTAAAAAATTGTTTACTTAACAAAAGTAAAATAAAACCCATGATAATTATTTTCCATAACGGTAAGATACTTTTTTTAAGTAATGATGCTATTGGCAAAAGACATTTTAAAGTCTGCACTGTACTGTAAATCCTATATGCAGGTCAAAAGGTTGTTCTACCAGTGGCAAACTTCATTCAGGCAGCTACAAGCCTTACAGCAGGAGAGAACTCGACTGGCTGAGAATAAAGCACTGCAAATTGCCACTGTGTGGAGGCGAAAGGCCCAGGCAACTCGGGGCAGGCGTTTTGGCATGATTCTGCAAGAGAGACTGGTTTGTAAAATAATACATGTGACTAATATGTAAAGCTGCATATAAAAGCTTGACTCCTGGTTCCCCCCAATTATTTTCTTCAGTTTATATTCAATTTGCTTATATATCAGTTCTGTGTTGTGAAATGTAAATGAAGTAGCTTACTTTGTAACTCCCCCAAAACATGTAATCAGTGTTAAGTGATGGTATTGGCCCTTTTGTCTCTGCATTATATTAGCTGTGTGTATCCCACATCCCCATGTTTTTTTTCCCCAGGTGAGCAGATATTTTCAGCAATGGAATGCTTCCCTGACTGTGGTGCTGAGACTTTATGACAAGCTGGACAGCTGGAATGATCATAGAAAAGTCTTGATTGCAAGACAAACTTTGCATGTATGGAAAATGAGGCTTGTTAGCAATCAAGCAAGACAAGATTTTCTGACTCGGATGTTGTTCACTGTATTTTCAAACTGGCATGCTTATGCAAAAGGTGAGCTTGCTCATTGTCTCTAATTAAATAAAAAAGTAGTTGAGTAGCAGTGTGTACACAATTAAAATAAAATATGTATTTTAAGTTTCACCTTAATGTCTTTTCATTTTCTTCGGATAAATCAAAAACTTTAGAATAAATCTTTGTGAATGTAGTTTTAAACATTAATATTCTGTTGTATCATTATGAAGGCTGCATCAAATAAGTAGTTTGTACAGTGAGGAGACAGCTAAGAGACAGTGTTGTATGAAGTCATTTGATATTCAATGAAGATTAAGTATTTATTGTTTGTCATCATTGGTCATCCTCAATTTATCTCTCTTGTATTATGTTTTCAGTGAGCCGAGAGCGCCGTATTCGAGGACTGGCCCTGAAAAAGGCTCTCCAGGAACGAAGTCTTCATGTTTACTTCCAGTACTGGGCTCATGTTACCTCTCTGAAGCAGTCTGTGCAGAATATCACAGAGACACGGTTGCAGCTCAGGTCTGGAGATTAGGAAATAAATAACTAACTATGAAAAGAAATGCACATTTCTTTTTTTCAAATTGTGATCAAGAGCATGCTGGAATATAGATTTAGGAACTAAAAGGTAGTTTTATTTATAAATTGCTAATAAGAAAGAAGACAAAGTCAAAAATGCAATAGTATTGATATATTATTTTTATTTATTTATTTTCCTTAGATCATATTTGATTCAAATTAAGAATTAGAAGAATTTTTATCTTGTAGCCTGTATTGATTCTCGAACCTTGACCGAAACTTAAAACAAGTTTTTAACACATTTTCTGTAGTCATGATATCACAGTGAAAATGTTATTTAATTTTCTTTATTATTTTATCTAAATTTGAGTGTAATATGCAAATCTGTTTGGCAGTATGTATGACAGTATGCTCATGACTTTATTTTGGAACAGTTTTAGAAACAATACAAGTTTAATATCTTAGATATCATGAGAGATTCTCCTTTATAACGAAATTGTAACATGTGTTTCTCATAGAATTCTGAGGTCATGGCACTTCTACACCCGTCATTTACGCTATCTGCGTCAAGCTCAGTCTCACATGACACAGTGTGTCAACACACGCATCCTTCAGACTGCCTTTAGCAACATGCGTTGGCGTGCTGAGTATTGCAATAGCCTGAAGGAGATGGCAGACAGAATGGTACGAGACAGGGAGAGGGCTACAATGCGAGCTGTGATGGTGATGTGGCATGATCGGCTTGATAGGATCCTAGCATCCAGGTGAGCTCAATTTGTCTTTAATTTCATTTTGGCATAGGTTTATAGGTTCAGATGGAAACTCTCAGGTTAGTAGTTAAGTATAGTCAACATGAAATAGGGAGAAGCTTGTGATTAGATGTAATGTTAGTGTAAGCAAGGTACAAAACATTTGAGGTGAGCTAATATTCAATATTCGAATTTGAAGATAATTTTTTGTTTTAATTCAACCACAATGAAACAGAGAATTTTTTTTATGCTATGTTTGTTGAAAGACTGGCTTCATGTGCGAAAGGTTAGACTGCCAGATCAGCAACTTGAAGCTGATAGGTTGATAGGTTAATTCATTGCCATGCTATTGTGCGTATGTGTTTTAGAAAAGAAACTTAAGAAGCTTTTTTTCCCTTCCCACCCACCTGTAAAATGGGGGACGTAATACTATGATAGATGAGCATGCTGACTAGGAAGTGATCTTGTGTAATCTGCTCTGCTTCAAAATAATCGCAATGATCTCTGGCTCTTTTTTGCCCTTATAGGTCTTGAAGGAACGTGGTGAAATGTGATATTTAAATCTTTTGCCACAATGAGCCTTAATTGCAGGACTTGATTCATGAATTACAAACTGAGAAACTTTTTATTGTGTCTAGGTGTTACGGTCACCTCCTGGCAGTGCGTGTGGTGAGACGATGGAAGAGCTTTGTTAGGAGAAGACTGGAAGAGAAACAGAAATGTAAAGATGACCTGGACAAAGCTGTTGGCTTTCATCAGAGAACCATCTGGTATACTTATACTTTATTTTGGTTGCCGCTTTCAGAAAGGTCTATTATATAATTCTGAGTGTTGTTTTTTTAAAGTAATTTTTTCAAAAAATTGGAATAGGCTTAGGAAAAAGAAAAGGTTTTATTCGTATGTATTTTCTGTTGGATGATAGTAATGCCAAGATAGGTTAATGAAGGCTAATATTGCCATAAACAAGTTAATCCTCTTTTCTGAATGGTGCCATTTAGTCTTTTATCTTTTCTTTCTCTTTTGTATTGCATTTTCTTCAGCACTGATAGAGTACTCCATTAAACATTAATTTTTTATGATAGATTTTGTGTGAGGGAGTTAAGATTTGATGTTTCTGGAAACCTTTCATTTTCATCTGTTTAAAGTTGCAAGAGAATTAAGATTTTCAAATTGTTCCTTTTTTATGGCATGCAGTATGACTAGAGTGTATGTTTATGAAGTCTGCTCTTATTCTTAGTATTTTTAAAATGAATTGTTCATTTCAAGGAATCTACAGATTCATAAGATGCTAAAATGAATAACTTTTAGACTCTTGTTTGAATAACTTTGAAATACTTTAATTCTGTATGAAACTCCTTCAAAATTAAGTGATGCTCTTTTTAAAATGATTTCAGCCGAAAAGTTTTTGCAGTGTTGAAAATAGAAGTGAAAGTTTCCAAGTTGGCGACAAAGTGTAAACAGAGACTGTGTGATAAATATGCCAGACAGTGGAAGACACAGGTGGACAAGAAAGTCACAGCTGAGTTTCTTGTAAGAAATGTTTAGTACTTCTGTGTTCACTTTGTCATGTCAATGTTGAAAAAGACTTAACATAATCTTGCAAGTTATTGTAAATGTTGTGAATGAGCTGGTGCTAATTTTTTTTTACCTGTGTGGACCTGTAAATCTTTTTGATTTATGAAATTATTCAACCTTGCAGTTTTCATACTTATCTCTCTTTGTTTGTTATTAGTCATGCGAAATATTAGGGCAATATGTCAGAAATTTATAACTTCCTTTAATATATTTAAAAAAAAATTTTTCTGCATAATTGTCTTTTTATTTCTTGTAAAATAAGTGAGGAATCACATCTTCTTTGTGGGCTGATCAGGTTTTCATCATTTGTGTAAAAAAAAAATTAGTCGTTCAGAAAAATGAACATAGAACACTCAAATTTCTTCTTTTTTTTTTTAAAGTTATTCTCTGGAAGAATGAACATAGTCAGATCTTGAAATTAGGTTCAATTTTTTTAAAAACCGTGTGGCGCGGTGGCCGAATGGTTAGAGCGTTGGACTCCTAATCCAAGGGTCCAGGGTTCGAATCCAGGAGGTGGCCGTGTTGTGTCCTTGGGAAAGATACTTTACACCATTTTTCCTCTCCCCACCCAGGTGCAAATTGGGCACCTGCATATTCTGTTGAGGAAGTAAACCTACGACAGACAAGCGCCCTGTCTAGGAGATGAAGTAAAAATTATCTGTTCCACGTCACGTTACCGAAACCGGGATAGATCTAAGCTCCGACTCTATGGGGCTCATTGGCCTTGAAGGAACTTTACTTTACTTACTTTTTTCTGAAGCAAAAACCGTTGCTCCACCTTTAAAAACATTGGCGGTCAACCGGAACTTGTGGCAAACCAAATCTTCTTCTCGTTCTAGCCTATTATCAGGGACCTAACAATAAGGACTAGTTATCGTATTGCATTGTATTTATCCATTCGTCATTGCTGCTATAGGATAATAAGTAGGCCTAGATATTATGTATTAAAATGTATTCATTCCCCATTGTTGTTATAGGATAATTAGTAGGCCTAGATATGTATTAAAATGTATTCCCCATTGTTGTTAAAGGATAATTGGTAGGCCTAGATCTGTGTTTATCCATTCCCCACTTCTTCAAGACATGGCGAGAGAACTCTTGTGAATGAGAACTGGTTTAAACTTAAACACTTTAAAATATGAACACGTTTCTGCTCACCAAGCCCGTTTAAAGAGGCAATAAACATTTTATTAAATCCTAATTTTTGCAAAAGAATTCGTTACCTTTGCCGGAATGTGATGAGTGCTCAGACCAAATTGTGCGTTCCTTTCTTTCTACTTTTCGATGTAGAAGTATTCCTTTTTTATTGTCTCTCTCTCTATATATATATATAACATTTTCTGGATGCATGTCTTGAAACTTAATATGAATTCTAAATACGCGATCTATGCCCGCCAATGCACACACAGAGCGAATGTATATATTTACATCTTTTCTTTCAATTCTGAGTTACCAATAAGGCAGAGAAGAGATTATTTTAAGCATTATTATTTGAAATTAATTGTAGCTGACGTGTGAACGGTGTGGGATCAGTCAATGCAGCGACCCATAAGCTAGGACAAACGTTATCTTATAGAAATTGTACAGCTCCTCTTCATTACTTAGTTAAATAATTTATTTATTCATGTGTCTAATTTGGCATTTGCAAAATCTAACTCCAAGTCCCAGTCTCAGTATACGAATCAGAATAAATTGAAGGGCTTGGAACAATAACAAGCTTGTATCAAACTTTACTGGTTTCAAGAAAAACGAGAATATTACACAGCCTGTATAATCAGGATAGGCTTTTGTCATTACTAATAATGGGTCATGCTATTTAAAAAAAAAAAATGATAAAAATCAAAATTGGCTGTACATATAGGAATAATATAAACCCTCTCAATGGCCACGCACTGTGTGCATAAGGAAAACGTAAAAAAAAAGCAAAATTAAAAGAAAAGGAAAAGAAGGGAGGCTAGGCGGACGATGTAGAGACAATGTGGTGAACCCAGGGGGCAGGAACGGACAGAGGAAACTACAGAGAAGAATGGCGTGTACAGTGGGAGGACTATTGTCTGATGCAAACTAACGAATCTACAGGGAGAATCTCAGGGGAAGAACAGCAACGGATGGATCACTGTGACAGCTCAGCCAGGCAGACAGACTTGATTATAAATCTTACTTGTTCTAGGGACGCACAATAAGGTTGAATGAACGCTGCAGGGAAGATGAAAAATGCAAAGTACCGAACACAAAGAAATTAATGAAGTTATCCCGTAAAAATACACAAAGACAAACCAACGTTCGACATTACTGTCTTGGGAGGGTGAAACAAAAGTGAAGCCCAAGCCGCATCTTTGAAGACAGTAATGTCGAACATTGGTTTGTCTTTGTGTATTTTTACAAGATAGCTTCATAAGGTTGTGTTTGCTACTTGCACATTAAGGTTGGAGATTGAGTTGTTGTGGACAGAGGAGGTTGAAAGCAGCGTCACACAGCGCCAGTTGAAACAGATGTTAAGTTTTTGTTGGACGATTGATGATATCGATGATAACGGCTATCTAGTGTCAGGAGAACGGCGACTCCCCAAAACGTTTGATGATAGCTCTTGACTTCAGTGGCGTGGTAGCTTAGTATAACACCTTATGTTCGCCATTCCTGAGACCCGGCGTGTGTGTGTGTGTGTGTGTGTGTGTGTGTGTGTGTGTGTGTGTGTGCGCGGGCGCGTGTGTCGGGGGGGGGGGGGGGGGGG
>JBDFRD010310564.1:0-21092 GCA_039654405.1 Bullina lineata
AACCAAATTCTGTTTTACAGATATCGACGAATGTGTGAATGACACACACACGTGTAATACCACAATCGAATATTGTAGCAACACTGTGGGAAGCTTTGAATGTCTCTGCAAATCTGGTTTTGCTGAAAATGTGACCACAGGTGTTTGTGAAGGTGAGTCCACAAACTTCTGCATGCTGAATATCCATGAAGCAATTTCCTTGATGTGACTAATGATGAAAAGAATGCAGTGGAGAAAACCTTAAATGTTTAGCTTGAATGCTCATTGTTCACATATTTTCTCTTGTATACAGACTTCTATGAATATGTTAATGCGTACAATAACAAATAGTCGGGTTTTTCTTAATCCAAGTTCCCATCAGACAGCAGATAATCAGGAAAAGCTGACTGTTACATGTTCCATTTATAATCATTTGAAAAATGAATGAACGGAAGTGATTTGTGATAAGATGTCTAGATTAGTCTACATTCTATTTAAATATTTTTAAATAATTTTTGTGAGAAAGAAGAGGAGTTGATGTCAAAATTTTGAGTTTAGTATTAAATTATGACTCTAACAATTAAAAAAAGGAACACTCTCATGTAAACAATGCCTTTTTTATGATAATGAATTTTATCTCGGCCATGACTACCTGATGGAAAAGGTGAAGCTGCTGCCTGATGTCATGTGATGAAAGAAGAGGATCCAGATAAATATATGAGATAATTGGAGAAGGCAAAGGAGAGTCAGAGGAGAAGGAAGATGGAACGGGAACAGAGGTGGGCAATTGGAACACAAACTGCCGAGGAAGAGAAGAACGAGTTCTTTGAGAAAAAAGTGTTTTTATTTTTATGTAGAATTCTTAAAAAGAGCTCCTGCAGGGACACTTGCTTTCCAGGATGTGGCTGATATATCAGAAATTTTCCTGGAGAGCCTTGCTTTTACCAGTGGCGCGGCATGCAGCAACCAAAGTTGATTATACGTCCTGGTTCTTCACGATGTGACCATGTTTTTTTTTAGCTTTTTTTGTTATTTAATTGCATTACATTTATATGTTTGGATGTATATAGTATAAATATAGTTTAAGTGTATGATTATATTTGCTTTTTGACATTTGTTTACAAATTATGAAATTAAATTGACTCATTGTAAATACATGTAATTATCTTCATTAAAAATTACCTCCCCTTTGATTTCCATGTCTGTTTTATGTAACTGTGTATTCTCAAACCCCTTTTATTAGTTTTGTGTAATATATTCAGAGTATTTGATTTATTTTGTAAACCTTTTTTGGGGGGATAAAATCAATCCAAAATGAGATTTCTTTACAATCAAGGGGATTAAGTTTCACACCTTATTACTTCCCCTAGATGCTGCTCTTGCTTACGAAACAGGTTTTAAAAAATTCCTTAGATGATAAGCTTTGAGAATATGTATAATGTTATATGCTTTAAGTCATTTGAATTTTCATGAAAATTTGGGTTTTCATGTAAATGCACTGTCACTTTCTGTGGAATCCCCGTCATGTTGTTGTTTGTTGGCAGATGTCAAGTGCAGTTGTTTGTTAGTAACCTGAGCATGGTCAATAAAACTCTCAAGTATCAGTATTATTCTTTAAGAGGTGGCCAGCTGTAACAAGATGGCCATGGACTGATGATGAATGCCACCAACAGGCTGAAGTATTCCCACAAAGTCTGGCTGCAAAACTTTCGTACCTTTAACAATTTGTAAATGTCTAGGCTCAAAACCACAGTTGTCATTTATTGGCGTGACATTTGTTAAATTATTTTGAATCTGAAACTAAAACCTACACTATTATCTATTGTCTTTTACCCCCAAAAAGATTCTAAATGAAAAAAGAATTATAGAAATGTTTAAAATTTGTGATCGAAAAAAGAAGCTCTTTACTGTGCCTTTTTTTCCCTGTAATCTCAATTAGTGAGCTTCATGTTGTAAATGACACAAAATAATCTCAATGACCAATAGCCCAAACTTAATTTGCATACATTTGAATTGTTCTATCCTTGACTTATGGACACATTTTCTTAATTTTATGCCAATAATTTGTTCATTTATTTTTCTTTTGGCCAATCATTTTTTTTCTGTTTTAGCACAGAGCATATGACTAGCTCAAAAAAACCCACTAGTTTGGTGCATTTACAATCATATTTTCTCTTCTATACAGCCTTGTATGAATGTGCTCATGTATACAATAATGAAATGACTGTATAGTCCCATGAATTTAGGTTTTTCTTAATCCTAGTTCCCATCAAATAGCAGATCAACAGGAAAAGATCACATTCATCTTGTATTCATCATGGTTTGAAAAATCAATGAATGGAACTGATTCTTGATGATCTTCATAAATGACTAACATATGCTTACTAGCCAGCTGTACTTAGTTTGGCATGACACAGAAATGAATTTGCAGTTTTGATAATATCGATGACTGACATTATGGTATTTTTGATAACCAAATCCTGTTTTTCAGACATTGACGAATGTGTGAATGACACACACATGTAATACCACAACAGAATATTTTAACAACACTGTGGGAATCTTTGACTGTTATAAAAAATAACTGTGTAGAAAACCATCGATTTTTAGCTTGAATGCTTATTGTTAACATATTTTCTGTTTCATTGCTCCTTAATATTTCTTTCCAGAATGTGCTGACTGGAAATACGGTGGTGAATGTAGATCAGAGTGCATTTGTGAGAGGGACAAATCTGAGTCATGTGACAAGAAAAATGGGCTATGCAAGTGTAAAAAAGGCTACGAATTGGGGGATTCCAATGACTGTAGTGTGAACATCAATGAGTGTAAGAATCCTGCTCTATTTAGCTGTAGGGCCAACTCAGAGTGCAAGGATACAGAAGGCTCGTACGAATGCATCTGTATCTCTGGGTATGCTGAGAAGACAGATGTAGAGGGCTGCTTCAGTAAGTTGAACAAAACTATCTAACAATAATACCTCTTCTCTATGCCTTATTTCTAAACCAATTGTGTGAAAGGATCTTATTTTTCCCTTCTTCTTAATTCAAGTGTTTGACAAGATATTTTATATATTTGGGGTCAACCTCAACTATCTGACTCACCAGAGGTTCATTGTGTTGATTTGGTGCAGGGTAAAATTACAGCAGAAATTAATGTTGTGTTGTAGGCCATTTCAATTTTCAACTTTCTAGTTTCTTAATGCGAGTGTCTAATGGGTGTTGCCATAATATGTGAAGCTTTGTATATGACATGTAACTTTAGAGGTTATCAAATTTTCATCACAAAACCTATTCAGCATGTCATGATTGTGGGGAAAAAAATTGGAAATTTATTCATGAAGGACTTCTTCATTTGACAGCTGAAGACATTTTTAGCATGATAATTGTAGACCAGACATACTATCAAAATCTAGCTACCAAATACATATTAATTGCACAAACATGGGCTTATCAGATTAAAGAAGACTGGCTGTGTTGTAATGAACCAGAAATTTGTGACATTAGTTTATTATTTTATTTATTGTAAACAATTATATTTATTGCATTGAAATTAAAGAAAAAAATGTAAATTTCATCTCCTATTTTCATCAGTGAAAGAATCAATCGTTGACCTGAACATAGCTCTAGTTTTATGAAACCATCAACTTGACCACTGTAGTGGGATGCAAGGGAATATCTGAGTCTGTTGACTGGGGATGCTTGACATGTCAGACCTTATGTCTGTGGGATGGACTTTGAAATGGAAAACATAATATAGAAATCTTGAGGCTAAATGCTACACTATGTCGAGAGCCTGTGAATATTTGTAGACAGCTTTTAATTTTGTTGTTTGAACATGAATTTATACTGTTGAAAATTCCATTTGATGAAAACATTCATTTATTTTGTGACTTGAGATTCAATTGTTCTTATTTTTGCCATGACATTCCTGTGACTTCAAAATTGATGTTCAGAGATAAAACATATTTAATTTTTCCCTATATTTCTTCCCTTTAAGGATTTGTCAGGAGGAAGATGCAGGTGACTCTGAATTATGCAGTCCGAGATGTTGATCTGTCTGATACAGACAGCACAGCTTACAAAGAGCTAGCTGCAAATGTGACAATACTGGCAAGTACACTCCTCTGGTCATGTTTTTTTAAGGACCTTTTGAGGCACAGATGAATACAGGAAATCGGAGATGTATAGGCATTTGGAATCATTTTAAATTAAGATTATTTGGGGACAATCAGCTACAACCAGATTGATGCTAGATTTTTCAGTGCTAAGCTATGAGCTTTGTATAACTTATAATCTGTTTTATCACAACTGTGCATTTGTTCTTGAGCCTGAACTTCTTGTTGATAGCCCCTATCTCCTACACAACCGGATGATAGTGAGTCCAGCAGAGTAACTAAGGGCATGATACCAGATCTACAGGAGAGAATATTTATTAAATCCATGTCATCCAGTCTCAATATTTTTTCACCTTTATTGCCTGCAAAAGACTTTGAATTCCTGTTCTTTCCAAGGGGTGGCAAAGAGAGCATTTGAGGGATAATTATTTTCGTTGGTTTGGCTGCTTGGGGTGAAATTGTGCAGTGGTGGGAATTCTGAGTTTTAGTTTGTGCCTCAAACAGAAATAAAAAAAAAATACATCACATAAAGTCATGGCCTGTGAAAGATTTCATATAGAAATGTTCTATGTAATTTAGCTCATTGCAAAGTATGTCCTGAGTGTATTTTGTGAATAATATTATTTAAGAGCTTACTTTGCTTTGATTATTTAGAGTTATTTAAAAGTAAGAATACTTTTATATTAACGTCTTGCATTTTATCTGTCCGTAGATTGAAAGAACAAAGCAGGGTTCGGGACATTCTGTGGATATCATAACTCTTCGGTAAGAAGTATTGTTTAGCAGCTTTGTTGGATTTATTTCACCTTATTTCTCACAAAGTTTTCTCAGGTAACCGTATCAGTCTCAGACATGAACATGTTCAGGCACAGTTTCAGAGAGAGAGAGAGAGATATTATCTGAGCTTTTCATTGTTGTTTTTTTTGTTACGATTAGCTTTAAGGATAAGTGATAATTTCAGTTAGTGTGTATTGTTTTATGACTTTGTTCAAGCGTGTTCAAGCTTCCATCTCCCTTTTTTTTTAAAAATATCTTGGTATTCTTCAGCCATTTTCATTGTTTACAAACTCTATTGAATTTGAGATCTTATTAATTTTTGTTGTATGGAATCTACCAAACCTCCATCATCAACAGTTACAGCTCGAAGAATTTGGTGGTCGACTTTAATATCAACTACTTTGCGGACTTGAGCGATATTGACCTTCTTGCTATCAGAGGCATTACAGCATTTGCTCTTGCTAGTGACCTTGAACTCAAGGGAGTTGCTGTCAGTGTTGTTGCAGTACAGGTCAATGGGAAAGCCAGTGAGTATTTCAAATAATGTGTCTCATGAGGTGAGGTATGCAGGGTTCGTAGCGGACCTTGAAACCTGGGAAAACCTTGGAAAATCAACTTCATTTCTCAAGAAATTTGAAATGGGCTGCCGAGAAGCAAACAGAGTAAGTCAGAAAATGCAAATTAGGGGAGAATGCTTCCAATATAAGAACGCCACAAAACAAAACAACACTAGATGTATCGACAATTTCTGTCTTCAAAGGGAAAAAAACCCCACAGTAATTAGATCAACATTAAAAGATAAAGAAAGAGGAAACAAAGAGAAGAGAAAAAAGAAGGAGAAATAACTTTGCTGAAAGGCATCCTAAAGTCAACCAGGCGCAACAAATCAATAAGCCTTCGTTCGAACGCAGGGACATCTACGGTCATTGTAATTTTATGTCAGTTAGGGTTACGGGCATGTGTGCTTCACAGGCATGCGCCGTATTTTATTTCACATGTTATTTCCGTTTGCAATGTCTTTCGATTCTCTTCCTGATATCTGTTTGTTGGTGTTGAACTTCTCGGTTTGAGCAATCATTATTTGTGGCCTTGAAAACTAAAATCTTAACCTGGAAAAACCTGAAAAAATATGTTCACATGGAAATGAGCTATGAACCCTGGGTATGATAAACCCAAAATATGTTTTCATACTGTATGCAGGCCCTTGATGGGTAAGATAGTTGGAGGACATAATATATCAAATGGATAGTCTAAATTGTTTTGAACATTAATGTTCAAAGTGTTGTAAAATTTGTGCATGAGATGCACATTGTTTTTTTATATTTTCTTGTTCTTTCATCAAATAATGATGATAATAAATTTACTTTTTTTACATTGCAGAAAGGGAATAAATACTACAAAACATTGACATTCTTTATGGCTATAATTCAGTGGTCTGAACTACCAGCTGAATTCACACAAAAATTTCTGAAGAAAAACCATCTTCAAAATGTTTTTTTGCAATAATAATTTCATGGTAGAAACAATGTAACAAAGGCAGACTTATACTTTGAAGCATGTGGCTTAATTACCTTAATTTTTTTCTTTATTGAATGACCTTTAAACAGAAAGTAGCAGCCTCGCCAAATGGTTAGACAGTTAGAAGGTTTGAATCCTGCTGAGTCTCTGTTTCCATTACTTAATAATGAATTTCTTCCCCTCATTCAGGTGCAAATTGAGTACCTGCATATTCTATCAAGGAAGTAAACCTATGACAGACTGTCTAGGAGATTATCTTCTGTCATCTCTTCTGCTTCATGCTACTAAAACCAGGATGAACTCTGGCTCTGTGAACCTTATGGAATTTTAACTTTTACTAAAAGAGAATACATGTTCCAACCAATCCAAAACATGTAAATTGAAGGCTTTCCCTAGAAACATCTACATATTTAATTTATTATGGGAGATAATTAAACGAGTAAAAATTTGTGAGAAAACAAATTTCAATAATGAAAATTGTATCCCTTTTTTTTATGCAGTGATTTATATGAATATCTTGTACTTGTGTCATACAGACTTTCAGTTTCATGGTATGTGAAGTTCAAATCAAAGCAGATGTAGACATTTTGGGATTCTGATCAACCTAGAGATAAAAACATGATGGCTATTAATTTACAGTGGAGTATTCAAACTAGACTTTTTTCTGTCCATTTCCAATTTAATGAGGGCAGTAAGCATAGACATCTTCTCTTCTTGTAGTGAATCCCCAAGGAAATATATGTGATCGTATCAAAGTCTACAACTACTGTGGAAATCAGGTCTGCAAAGTGGAGGCTGAAAATCCTACGTGCAAGTAAGTCTCTTACTCCTTTATATCTCAGTGGTTCTTCTGTGGCTCTCTCTATAATGTACTATATATGACTCAAGGTTTTGAGCCTGGGTTTATAATATTTTTTCATGGCTTAGTGTCTTGGTTTGGAATGAAGAGACATGATTACCTTCCTCTAATGAGTCTTTTTTTTTAACAGAATGTATTTTCCTGCCTTTGATCACCAAATATTTATTATAAATTATCATTATTTGGTAACGGTCAAACTTTTTTCTGCCATGTTTATTCAAAAACTTTTATGATTGATAAGTCACATTATTCTTGTTGATGCAAAGGTATTTCCTAAGAAAAATGCATAATACAAGTGTACAAATACCAAAAAGTTGATGCACACCAGGTTAATATGATGGTGTTCACAGAAAATATAATTGATTTGAGGTGTTTTTCTGTTTCAGGTCAAGCGAGCACAGTAAGTTTCATATTCGTATATTTCAGATACTTGACAAACTCTGAGAGAAATATTCCAAATGTTATTATTTGACCTGCAATTCACAAGCATTTGCATGAAATGTTTCTATTAATATATAGTATTTTTCTAAGTGATTGCCAAAAGTGTTTGTGTGAACATTTTCATTCCTGTAAGTATAGTGTGTTTTTGTATACAATTTGCGAAAAATTGTTTGTTTGAGACTGCAGAGATTTGTGTTACAGCTGATTTTCCTAGGATACAGTAATCATCGTAGATTAGAAAAGACATGACTCATTGACAAACATACAAAGTGTAAGATGTGTCAAATTTGTGCTCTGTATAATCACAAAGAAAGAAGGAAACCTAAGATATCAGTTCTATCAGCAAGCCAAGAAAATAAAATTTCATATTGTCTACTTTAAGCATTGTATGGTGTGATGTATACAGATGAACATTTATTTTTAGAAAAACTGTATGAATCACAAGATTACCTGTACTCAACTAAGTAATGTACCTTGAGTTGTTGAGGAAAACAAAACTGTATCTTTTGAGCCGTGCATTGGGCATTCAATAGAACACTAACGAATGAGTAATGGAGTTCTGGTTAGCCTAGAAGCAAGCTGACAAATCATACACAAGTACTAATTAAACATAGATGAATGTTTCTTTAAGCGCTGCATAGTGTTTCTGGATGAACTATCATTATATTCTTATTATATTTAGCAGTAAGATTTTGTGGGTTTTAACTGTCACTTAGAGATTTAAAAGACATTTAGAATCATCCCTCAATAAGCCGATATGTAGTATTAACTTGTTTAGTTTCTTTTCATTTCCCCCTCTCATTCCCTTTTTTTTGACCAGTGTTTTACCGTACAAGTAATGGAGATCTTGTGGGACAAAATAGGATTCCTGAATGGAGAATTCAAAGTGATCGAATCCGTTTCAACAGACCAGTACCATTTGGATCTGAGACTCACAGATATGCTTATGTAAGGTTCAAGGCTTACATTAGTATATTTCTTGATCATAATAACATTAAGAAATTAACATACAGTGCATTCCTTTTTTTCTTTCTTCCACTTGTTACCTCCTTAGTGTTATTAGAGTCCTGCCTCTTTATCAAATCTCTTTCCTTTCCATTTTGTAGAATTTCAATGGCTGTGGAAACAAAGACACAAACTGTCAATATCTGGACTCTGAAACCTGAGATTCCTGAATTGACATAGAGGAACCCAAACCAACCTTTCAAGTCAAAACGTTCTTTACAGCCATAGATCTAGTCCTGACGAGGGAACAATGCTATCATCCTTTAAAAGAAACCTTTTATGCTGAATAGAATTTAAACCTAAACCTAAATTTGACAATAATTTTCTATCTTTCAGGTTTTGCGCAATGGAGTTATAACATTTGACTACTGGAAATGGGCTAAATATCCTGGTTTGGAATTTGCCAAAACTTGGAAATTACCAGTGATGGCTGCCTTCTGGAGCTCTGTGAGTCTTAACAAAGGTGAAGTGAGTTATCAACTATTCCAGACTGAGGACGATGACCCAGAAGGAAAAGAAATCTTTAAAAGAGCATCCAATGATGTGAGTGAAATTTTTTCTTTTGAAACTACTCAACATCTATCTGATTATTCCCTGAATACAAGGTAAAATTTCTTTCCAAGCTTTATTTTAGACTTATAAAAACAGTTCTTTAAAAATAGTGTAAACATGTAAGCATAGATTTTTTTTTTTGTGAACGCCCTCCCCCTTTCCGTTAATTTATGAAACTCATCCAAAACATGAAAAGAATGAGAAATCTTGTTTTGTGTTTTTACAGGTACAAGAGTTTGCTGATATTTCTTCATTTGATGCTAGTGCAGTCCTGGTAGCCACCTACAAGGATGTCCAACCATATTCCTGGTCCTCCAGACTTTGTGCCACAGATGAACCAAATGAGTCAGACAGAGACTTGTATGACAAGTACTGCAACACTACTGTACGTTTTTCTTTCCCTTTTCATTTTATTGCCAATTGACGTCTCTCTGTTATTCTTCTATATTCCTCTTTTACCACATTCCACTTTTCTTTTGTTACATGATACATTATCATTGCCTATCTTGCATCTACCTGCCCTGTGTAATGGAAAGATTATTATTGGAAATGCCAAGGTTCACAGGTTAAAAACAGTTTGTAACTTTCATTAATGAAAAAGTATTTCATAAAATATACTCTTTACATGGTTGCATGAAAAGCCTTTTGTGTTCCTTTAAACCTTCCCATTGCATGTAAAACAAGGGCTTACATTGTTTCCTGCAGGACCTGGAAGTAGCCACCTTCCAAACAGCCTTCATCACAGATGGGGAGACAAGTTATTTCCTTTTTAGGTGAGATGTGTTTTAGAGGGTCGCAACTATTTCTGTGTCATTCATTATATTAACCCTTTCACGTCGTGCCCCTCAACTATTTAGTGGAGATTTCCACAACCCTTAAATGCGGGCCGCACAACCCTTGCGCTG
Organism: Bullina lineata; assembly: GCA_039654405.1. Lineage (NCBI taxonomy): Eukaryota > Metazoa > Mollusca > Gastropoda > Bullinidae > Bullina > Bullina lineata. Next base: position 10,151 of record JBDFRD010310564.1, read on the forward strand.
CATTTTCCACAACCGTTGGCCTCACGTCACGCAACTGCCAAGTTCACACTGCTTCGCTACTTCATTTCGCTGTTTGGCTGGTCCTACGCTCTTTTTCACATGTGAATCTCTGTATCTCTTCAGTCTTTTCCTGATATCATACTCTGGCGGCTTCTAAGATACCAGGGAAACTTTTTTCAAACTAATTCGTCATAATCCGTTGTCCATCCAAGATACCAGGGGAATTGTTTTCACACTAATTCGTTGTAATGTGCTGTTTGTCTGAGAACAAAGGAGACAGGTCAACCCTTCTCAATGTTCTTCAAATCAAATGGGGCTGTCAATCAGACAAAAACTCCAGCCCTAACTGCTGTATAGACAAATTGGGAACATACCAGTTTTGAACAGACTGGGGAGATTAGAGCTTGGAGTGGTGAAGGTGTTGTCCGTCAAATTAGCTCCTCCCTTTTCTTTTATTTTTTTTTTTGTGTGACGACCATGTTGTTTTCAGTGGCCGAATGGTTAGAGCGTTGGACTCCTAATCCAAGGGTCCAGGGTTTAAATCCCGGAGGGTGACCGTGATGTGTCCTTGGGAAAGACACTTTACACCATTTTTCCTCTCCCCACCCAGGTGCGAATTGGGTGCCAGCATTTTCTGCTGGGGAAGTAAACCTACGACAGACCAGCGTCCTGTCTAGGAGATGAAGTAAAACTCATCTGTTTCGCTTCACGCTTTCGAAACTGGGATAAGCTCCGGCTCTATGGGCCTCATCGGCCTTGAAGGAACTTACAACTACTACTACTACTAACTTTATAAAGTATGTAATCATGTACAAATAAATATGTATGGTGTCTCCTCTTTCCAAACTTTCCACTGATAGTCTTCATTGCTCTGTAGTTTCTTTTATAGATTTTATATGAATTAAAATACCCCTAAATGGTAGGATAACTGGGAATGTAATGCTGAAACGCGGAGTGTCCAATGGAAGTGTCCCCCGGATGGACTGTGCGATGTGAAAAGGTGAATGTCTTTACTCAGTGTTTGGGCTTTCCTTTTCTACATTCCTTTTCCATAATACGATCTATATGGTATTAATACCTCCTTATGTAAGCCATGTATTTGAAGAAGTGGTGAGCCGTTGGAGTTTGTGTTGTATCTGTAGGCATTCCTTTTATGTACGGTATCAAGGAGCTTATGCAGTTTATGTTAAAACTATTGTGCAATCTTTTGACCTTATGATAAGCTGATGTAAGGCATTCCCTTTCACTTTGTGATCAACTGATATAGTTTGTGTTAAGTCCTGCATACAGCACAGGATTCACTTTACTGAAGATGTTAGTGATGTTAATTTCAGGTATTCAGAGGAGGGCATGAAGTGGAAATTTGTCAAGGGTCGACGCATTGAGATAGGCTTTGTTAGCCCTTCTGCATCCAAGGTGTTTGATTTTGGAGGAGATTCACGGATAACACAGCTTGGTTCCATAAAAGGGAACACTGGTAAGACATGTTGCTGTGAGAAAGCTATGTATGTGTATATTTTCTTGAGAGATAATTTAGTAATACCCATAGGGATCTTCAAATGATAAGGGAATACAAACTTAGCAAAAGTCCGTTGATTTACTGTTTCCAAAGAAATAACTATAAAAAGGAGTCGAAAGTAGATGCATATTGTATGTACCGCTGCTAAGGAGAATGAGGATGTAGGAGATTTCAAGAGACTCTGAATTTGAAGGATTCATACTTTTGTTTTGACTTTAGCTTTTTACCTTAAAAATTGTCTCATGAACTTACAAGGCATTTTATAATTTTGTCACCTTAAATTAAAAATATTCACAGAAACAAGTAAGTGTACATCAGTAAATAATGTGTCATCCTTGTGTTCTTTGGGTAACTAGATGTCAACTTTGTGCTAGGTTGAGGGACACATAGGAGACAACGGTCAGTTTGATATCAATCATAATGTATTGAAACAGAGACGAAAACTCACATCAAAGTGAACACCCCCAAAGATTGAGAATCTTATTAAAAGTGAGCCTCAATGACACATTTGATATATCCTGCATTGTCTTTATGGATTGCCATGCCCAGTCCATTTGCATTGTCAAATAGATAAGTGTGGTTATGGTTGTTATGGTTCAACCTCTATACTACAGACCTGTCTAGTTGTCTTTATTTATGTAGCACACACTGCCTGCCCATACGCCAAGCTAATCCCACCATTCATTGCAAAACAATATGAGGACTCATCAGAGAAAAAAATCTGTCTCCATTGCTGATAGTGTGATACCACTTACAGTCAAGCTCTGGCCAAAAGCTAGTGTATGACAAACTATCATTACAGAAGACAGTGCTGCAAGATCTGACTGTCTGAACCTGTTTTGCCCCCATTTACCTGACACAGGTCTTAAACTAAATCTTTGAATATTCCTGATAGTCTCTTTCAAAGATGACTGAGGTGAATGTTAAAGTCTTGGTCATGGGTGGTTCCTCGTGATGGGTGCTTCTGTGGTGGTCTGCAGTGGATCTTATTGTGGTTGAAAGGGGCTTATAAACAATCAATGAGCTACTACACTACTGCTGATGTCTTTGACATGGAAACTACAGTCCCAATAGCCATACTTGTTTTTGTTGATTCAAGCTTGGCATTGTGGGGGAAGTTTTATATTTGAATTTTAGCACTCTGTCCCTCAACAATTAGTCTGTTAGATTTTGTTATCAGAGCTACATTCTTACTTTCTTTGTATTTGTGCTTAATAGAAATTAATTTAGCGTGATCGTTGTTCTGGTTTTATTCAAAATATGATGATCTCCCTGTTAATGAATCAATCCAATTAAAATGTCCAGGTAATACTCACAAGTTTTATTTGAGTTCACTGAAGAACCACTGCATCATGCCTGTTATAATGATGCACTCTTACTTTTTCCCTCTGTATCAAAGTTGTAAATCAATTATAGCAGCCTCCTTTTTCTTATTATTTTTTAATGGCGTCTATACTATTTGATAACCAATAAAAATGGAGCAAAACAATATAAGATTATTTTATCAATCAAAATAAGTTGTGTGAAGAAAATGTTATTGATAAGAAGAAAAAATTGCAATGGTAATTTTACTTTTCTTTATGACCTTCATTTAAGGTGTCCAGGGCACTTTCTTTGAGCAAGTCGGTAAGAGAGAAAAACCAGCCCAGAAGTGCATCAAATTCCTCATGAAAGAACTACTGACCCGGACCCCAGATGAAGCTAAGAAATTGGCTGACAATGTCCGAGATTTGACCCGATGTCCTTGTACAATGGCTTTGCTTGATGGCAGATGGACTTACTACAGCGAGCAGATTAGAAACAACAATGTATACTGCTATGCTTTGAGCCCGTGGTTTAGATTCTTTTTTGGCGGCGGCAACAGTCTCAGTCGGGTCAGTAAAAGCTTTTGCCTGTTGTATTCAAGTTTACATTATAGTAAGTCAAACATAGATTTCCAAAGAATATTATGGGGAAAAAACAAATTTGCTGGATTCTTTTTTAGTTTTTTTCATATTTTGAATGCAACATACCCACCTGGTAAATAGCACACATAAACAAAATTAATAGTCTTCATTCAGTTCTTTTTTGTTGTTGTGTGGAACTAGCAACATTACAGTCTGTAACACTATGTCTTAAAGTAAAATGCTTTTCAGCTTTAGTCGTTAGGTATTAATCTGTAGGCAGAATAGCTCAGTCAGTAAGGCGTACACTTTCTGAGCATGTGGGTCCAGGTTCGATTCCCATAAGTGGCAGGATTTTTTTTCTGCGAACTTGTTGATCTTTATTCACCCCTGGCTCCAAGTGGGTAGTGTGGAATCTGAATGCTAAGTTCTGTTGAAGATTAGCTATAAAATCAGAGATCCCATGTTTACATTACACACATCAAAGATCCCTTGACTGTCTGAAATTGTACAAGAGTAAGTTAGTGGCTCTTTCAATTGTCTGAAAAAGAGGATCATACATACATTAATGTGGAGTGATGTATGGAAAGGATGCTGAAAACATTGTCTACAATGGAAAAAGTAAAATAAAGTTCTTTTAAGGTCTGTAAAGCCGAAAGAGTCTGAGGTTAGTGTGAAGGGAACAGATGATGCTAGATCATCTTCTACATAGGATCTCAGTCTGTCGTAAGTTTTCACAAGTTTGCTTCCCATAGAATGTACCTAATTTGTATCTGGGACAGTAGAGGAAAAAAATGCGTGTTAAGAATAATTCCCAATGATACATCACTGTTGCTATCAGGATTCAAACCCAGGAACCTTGGAGTCGAAATCCAACACTCTAACCAATTGGCCTCTTGCCAAAATCGTATGAGTTATGCGTAATGGTGTAAATAATTTATTTGAAAACCGTGTGATAATCAGGTGTATTTTGTGTCTTTCTCTGTCAGCTATGCTGCTATCGCTTGACAATCCCGCAAGTTAGAACGAGGAGAGCTGTGAGGAGAGCATTGCGAAATGCAGGACTAGTAGTGGGAGAGCCAGATCAAGGTCAAATTTTGACCACTAACCCCTTTTGGTGGGCGGGTCAACGTCGAAAATACTTGGAGAATGATGAGAAACCATATCGCTGGTGCTGTAAAGAATCTCAGTCAGAGTTGTGCAGCTTCTTCCAGAGTGTCCGTGGTGCCACAACAAGCTCATCAAGGTGTATTGGACGAGCGGCTTTCAGGCTATGTTAGTTTTTTTGTATGATCTTTTACTAATTATTGTTGATCTTGTAAATTGTGGTGGCGGGTGTTAAGCAAAGTTGAAGCACAGTTGTTGCAGTAGTGTTGGAGTGTGATAGGTGGAGGAGGGGTACTATTGTTGTGGTTCTGGTGTGACGTGAAACGGAGCATTAGATGTTTTTATTTGTTGAGACATTCGGTGGGAAGAGATGTTTTTGTTGGTTTTGGTCATTATGAGTGCTTCTGATAACCTAAAGAATCTAATATATTGAGAGTGGTGGCCTTTGGATTATTCGTTATCTCTTTCAGAAGGCTTTTTTCTATACTCTTACACATTTTCTCGCTGTTATTGTTCGTCCATTTTCTTTATTAAAAGCCATCAACATTCCTGCAGTACTACAAAAAAAAAAGGGTGAAAATCCAATACCTCAGGTGAAGCATTTTTTAAATGCCACCCAATTTTATCTGCCATCAGGCAGCTGCATGGTAATATGAAAACCGCCACATTTTCTGCCACTTTTTTATAATTATGAAGTAGGATCAAGATTACTATCTTGAAAATGGTAATCATCGAGTGAATCGACATGCTAAACCAAAATTTGAACTATGTAGTGTGTTGTCTGGTTTGACACAGCAAAAATCTCATTATTTATTAATTCTCTTTGTTTTGCATTGGCATTCTCCAGCTGAGTCTTGGGGTGATCCTCACATCTCCACACTTGATGGCAAGCAGTACACAATGAATGGGTGGGGTGAATATGTACTAATGGACTCTGAGGAGAACAACTTTACGCTCCAGGTATGTTGCATAATGTTTGTCACTGTATTTCATTGACATTGAGAGGTGTCTCAAGGAAGAAACAGAACATTTCTTTTGTCTTGAAGCAAAAGTATAACCAATTCTAAAGAAGGAAAAATTAAAGCTATTATTTAAAAACTGCCAAGCATCTTGATAAATCTGGGAATAACACAATCGATTCTAGATTGTTCAATATTAATGCGATGTTTTCCTGTTTTATGCTTTAAAAGTGCCAATCACTGACAAAAATTAACAAAGGAGAAATAAAGGACGTGTGCAAAGCAGATATTTTCCAGTGATCCAAAGTGAATTTCTCATCTTGGGATTGAGTTCCCTATCGCACTTCACTGGCCAGAAATGTTCCAAATTCTGCCACACAGTGTTTTATGTTTCTCTATGCTGTTGATTTCGCCGTGTTTCTGTAATGTCATCAGTGAATCTGTCATTGTCTTATCTCAGTAACTTCTTAATGGAGTCTCCCTAATTCTTCCAGTGCCATAGCGGTCATAGCTCTTGTCATATCAAAATTCACGTACTGCATTTTCTTCCACTTCTTTTTTTTTCCTATTTTGCAGCGTCTGAGGGAAAATCCATTGTTTGTAATCATGTTTCCTGGGTTCTAATTTTTGGGTGCAGACTGAAATGGGGGTGTTCCTTATCTTCTCCCAGTGTGTGTGTGTGTGTTGACACCCTGTTATATGAATCTTGAAGGGGCTCAAACTTTTTGCTAAGTGAAATATAGAATTCCTTACTAACCCTGCCATCCTTTAAGGTGCTCTTTTCATACTTTATCTGGCGCTTAGCTTCAGCCGTGATGTTTCTTCAGTTTAAGTTGTAGCTTGGCAATGACTGAATATGGGATCCACAAATGGACCTCTCATAACTGTCACATATTCCAGTGTTCCAAAGAACTTCTTGGCAAAGCATAAAAGTATGTAAGTCTAGTTTTCAGTTTGGTGGTCAGGGGAAACTGAACTCTTTAGACTGTCCAAGGCTCTGACAGTTGTGCCAATATTTTTATTGGGCTCCTGAAAAAAAAAATGTCTTAATAGGAGGAAAGTCAGGTTCTAAAGAGTTAAGTGCTTTTGTATATCTCTTTGTGGGGACACACTGTGACTTTAATGAATAAGCTATTTAGTGAACATGATATGCAATTGAACCTGTTTTCATCGTCATTTTCCCCTCTAACTCCATTCCTTTCCAGTTTATCTTTGTGGCCAGCATTGTCTTTTTTCTTTTTGTCTGAAGAGTTGTTTGTTGTGTTCAACTCAAGACTGTAGAAAGCAATTTCATTTTACTCTGGGTGACCCTGAATTATGATGCAACGTTTTGAAATTTTGTTGCACTAAATCCTGATTTGGTTTTGTGAAGGTTGACAGCTATTATTTTAGTCTTTCATTTTAATACAAAGTGCAATTTATTACTTGAGTGTTTTTAATTATGTTTATTAAAGTGCTAATTTTATTGCTTTAGTGTGTTTGATTAAATATTATAAAAGTCATATGTTTTTATACCTTTATTCTGTTTGAAAAGGATACAAGTTTTGTTTGCTACAGTGCTTTTGAAATTGCTTGTTTATGGATGATTATTTATTTTTGTTTTCTATTATCCATTCTTGGTGTATACAGGCCAGAACTGATCGAGTAGATCTAGATGGAGGCAAATTATCAGATGCCACAGTTTTCGTTGCCCTTGCTGGCAAAGTTGGAGATGACTGGTTTTGGACAGAGCTCTCCATAGACAAAGCATGTAAGTAGAAAATGTATGACATGAGCTTATTTGATTATGTATCTCATATATGTAAGTACAGTGTGGTGCTGTGATTTAAGTTTGCATGAAAATTGAAGAAATGTAAAGAAAATTAAAACTAACAGTTAATGAAACTTTTGATGAACTTCCAAGGCTGCTGAACAATTTTAGGTTGCAAAAGAGTTATTCATCTTCTTGTCAGTGTACTTTCCACTATTAATTGTTGCCAACTTACCGACTGCCTTAGTGCAATTCAAACTGAATGTCCTATAGGAGGCAAAACTATTATAGTCGAGACTGCCTAGACGGAAACCTGCCAAGATGGAATCTTATCCCCCCTCCCGCGTGATTAACTCCTGTTTGACGGAATTTACTAGCCCAAGGCTCCTTTAAAACGCACGCCGAACGATGAAAAACCTTTCGTTTTACCAACCGCAGACGAAAATTGTGGAGAAAGACCGCAGTACTTTTGTGGCCCTCGCTGCTAGACCGACGGAGCCATAAGATTATGCAATTGCCCTTGGCAGGGGGCGGTTTGGTACCGAAGCAAGTGACTTAAGATTGACTAATCATGAGTGTCGAGACGGTGTAATGTAAAACCAGAGCATCATGGCTAGTGAAAATGAGCCTTTGATTTTTACCAACAAGGTCCGTGGTCCCGTCACCCCTCGTTTGGTTTGCGTCTGAAGAACCAATCACTGACTTCTTTGGGTTATTTAACGTCGGTTTTCCGTTCCCGGATGTTTGCAGATCTGATATCGCCGACGGAGAACCAATCAGCATTTACTCCAGGCTATTAAAGACTATTTGCAGTCCCCACCCACCCCCTCCCCTATACAAGGCCCCTTGCGATGGCCCTGCCTAAACCGTTGGCGATGGTCCCACCTGCGGAAAACTAATCTTAAACAAAGAAACCAACAGAACCTGCCGAAGACGGAAATCTGGGCAAGACGGAAACTTTTTTCCTTCCCCTTCCATTTCCGTCTTGGTCAGGTTTGTAAAATTTGAATACGTCTGTATTACATAGGTTAGAGTTGTTGGGTTTTTTTTCACATTTTGTATTGCTGCTAACTTATGTTGGTGCTTTTTGGGGGATGACAGTGAGGCTTCTTGATGGCTTCATGGCTTTCTCTTTGATTTTCAAAGAATGAAAAAAAGTAAAATGAAGGAATAGGAGCAGTAGTCATAATAATGATAAAAGTTATTCGGCAAAAACCTAACAGCTTCATACATACTTCATAGAATATTTTTGACTAGTTCATAGATAAGTCCGAGTTTACGAAAAATGCATATTGCTTTCATTAAGTGTAAAATAATTAGGATTTATGTAATGTTTTGTACATTCTTCATTTTCCCAGCATTGATCATCATGGCCAATGATTTCGATTTGACCAATGATTTCTACAAGGATAACGATTTCCAGCGGGTAATAGATGGCAGAATTACGGTGTCTAGGGAAAATCTTGACAACAAACCAGTCCTTGTTGTAGTTTTACCCATTGGTAAGATGTCGGATTTCTTTGTGCTTGCAGTAGGTGACATGCTATTAATCTAAAACAGTGATGTGTATTCATTTGATACAGTTAAGTTTTTCCTTGTTTAAAGTGAGTAATTCTTACCACCCAGGTAAATGAATGCTATCATAGTATTTTAAATACATAGAGATTCTTAGACTGTTAGACTTGAAATGTTAAGCAGTATTGGCATCTATTTGTGGTCTCTGGACTCAAGCACTCATCTGTGTTGTAAAGGCACAGACAGCACTGATATTAAGGATTCTTTTTCTTGTTTTTCTTCCTTTTCCTTCTTCTTCTTCTTCTCCTTTTCCTCTTTCTCCTCCTGCTTAAAAAGCAGAAACCTGATAGTGCTCCACCTTGCAAGGACTTTTTTGTGCAAGGGTTTTGTATTGTGCTGACTGGCATATCATTTGTGAGTGGCGTAGTTAAGTAATTTTTTTTAGAGAGAATGATGTTGGTTTTGCGTCTCCAGGCTTGACCCTCCGAATTGAAGTGGTGATCAAAAGCCTGAAAATAACCACTCAGCCCCTCAATAACCTTGAGAACAAGACTCTCGGTTTATTTGGGAACTACAACGGGAATCCTGATGATGACTATATGCTCCCAGACGGAAATGTTCTTTCCAAGGATCTTAATGAGGAGGGCATCTATGATGATTTCGGCAAACATTGTAAGAAACCTTCTTCTTATTTGTGTTTTCATTTAATTTTTTTTCAATCCACAGATTATTTCTTCCTTTTTTTTTTCCTCTTCTATGGATTGTTTTTGTTTTAAATATAGACATTAGAGGATGAATATTTTTTATTTGGAATAGTCAATATATATTGATCTAAATTGCTCAGAATATTTTTTTGCTTTTTCTCTTTATACCCGTCTTATTGTTTCATTTAATTATTTTTACTTCATATTTCTTTAATTTATGCTCAAAGCAATTAAAAAAACATGTAACAAGAAAAATAAACTACTCTTGGATACAAAGAATGTGCCAGAGCATGACACTCTTAGTTATTATGTTTTTTTACAAAATTCTACAGGGGCAGTGACAGCAGCAAATACTATCATGAGATATGGCGATGATGAAAGTGTATCAACTTACCAGCATCCGGACTTTAGACCCCTTTTCAAGGACAAAGTACCAGCAGAAGATTTGAATGCAGCCATAGCTATTTGTGATGGAGATTCTACAAATGATGCTTGTATTTTCGATTATCTGGCAACAAAGGATAAGACCTTTGCTGAGGAAACCAAAAGCACGACTGAAGATGTGAACAGCGTGAAGGAAGAACTAAGTAATTGCTTTTTTCTTTAAGCTATTTTTTTCTTTGCTTAGATTAGGGATTGAAAGTCACATGTGGGATATTTAATAATAGGAATAAGAAGAAGTGGAACAGTACTATATGTGATGATGGTTTCTTGCTCTTCTTTCAGCAGTATATTTATATTTTGAGTTGTTTTCGTTTTAATGAGTCAAAACAACACGAGTTTTTTGACGTAAACAATTTTGTTATAATGGAATTAAGTATAACAATAAAGACGTTTTTACTTTTCTTTTTTTTTGTAAAGGAATCATCATTTTGATTTGATTGAAGAAACTGAAATTTTTAGAATTGAGTTGAGACAAGCCCTTGGTGGCAACACAAGAGAAATAGAGTGAAATTATATGCTTTTTTTTTGTCCATCATATTTGAGAAGATTCATCTCTGGCAGGGAAACCTTCATAAATGAGTCAGTCAAAAAGGAAAAGCTGTGTTTAGATAGAGGAGACAAAATATATTTGAAGAAATGCTCTCCTCATATTCTTTGTATCCAAATTAAATGAAAACAAACTCAACTGAGGAGTTATTGGTTGCCCTCTTTGTCCCCACAGAAAACTCTTTACCATCCGTGGAAGTTAAGGCTGGGCAATTGAACTCAGGCAATAGATGGGAGGTAAACAACAAAGAGATGATCACATTGATTCTTGAGGCCTCTGATGATGATGATGGGGACACCATTGACTTCGTGCTTCTTGGAGATGCTGAAAATGTTACCATTAGCCCTGAAGGGGTCATTACATATAATGCTCCAGACTTTACCAAGCCTGGGACTATTGGGTATGTATTAGTATGTTGGGTTTTTTTTAATCTTGGCAGAGAAATACATTTATTATAGACATTGTTTTCATTGATTCCTTGTATATGTGTGTATATATATGACTGATCTCCTAC
>JBDFRD010310565.1:0-10477 GCA_039654405.1 Bullina lineata
CTAGCGTCCTGTCTAGGAGATGATTTAAAAATCATCTGTTCCGCTTCACGCTACCGAAACCGGGATAAGCTCCGGCTGAATCGGCCTCATTGGCCTTGAAGGAGCTTTTCTTACTACTTACTACTTAGCATAAAGAAATTATCATGTTGATAATGTCATTTTATAACTCCGCCTAGGACGGTCCCAAGCCCGGCTGCAAAAGGAGGAGGGTTGTGGTGGCCATTTGGTCTTCCTTTATTTACGCCTCATCCACTTTAGTTTTCGTCTTCATTATACTCAAGTTACCGTTCTGCACACTCCTCATCCTACTTTTCTATTATCCTTCACTTCTCTCGCATTTTAATCATCAATGAAATAAAAGTCATCGTGTGGCACGGTGGCCGAATGTTTAGAGCTTTGGACTCCCAATTCAAGGGTCCAGGGTTCAAATCGGGAGGGTGACCGTATTGTGTCCTTGGGAAAGACATTTTACACCATTTTTCCTCTCCCCATCAAGGTGCAAATTGGGCACTAGCATGTTCTGCTGGGGAAGTAAACCTACGACAGACTGCGTCCTGTCTAGGAGATCAGGTGAAAATCACCTGTTCCGCTTCACGCTACAGAAACGGGGATAAGCTCCGGCTATATGGGCCTCATCATAGCTTTGACGGAACTTACTTAAACACAAGTCATAATGAAAAATATAGACATGAACTAACATGGAATGATCACTTACTTTAAAAGTGAATGTCTGTTCTGTAAGGAATGAGTAATTTCCCTTACAAAGCGCCAAAAACATACATAATACAGTGTAGTCCGGATATATCGACATGGATGGGACCAAATGAAAATGTCGATATATCCAATGTGTCGATAAATAAGAAAAGACTTAAATAATAGAACAAAATACGGGAAACTACCCATGTAGGCCTACAGATTTTATTAATAGAGTAGCCTACATTGTACAAACGCGATAGGCTAGCGCAGATCCTAGCCAACAAAAGAGTGGAGAGAGAGGCGGGCGGGCGCAAACTATCGCAATACGATAGATTGATAAAGAGAATGAATAGGAACAACCTGATGACCAATTTTGACATCACTTAGGGTTCAGTCGTCAGTCAGGATGTCGATATAAGCACCGAAAATATTTATTGATAAAATATAAGTTTAAAAAATGGGACTTTAAAATTGTGTTCATGTATCAGAAATGTCGATATACCCGATGTCGATAAATCCGGATTACACTGTATAACATCAACAACAACAAAAATTGACAAAATGTACATTTCACACCAACAACAAACTTCACACTGGGAACAATTAATCTGTAGACAGCACAAGAGTGAACTGACAGATGACAAAATGCAAGCAAGAGATTTCGATTGTAACTTTTCTTTTTATTAGACATCGCATCGCAATAAAAAAGGCTAGGATTGGAAATTATGAGAAAACCAAAGGAAGCTACATGTAACAACTGAACAGATGGACACAAGGATGCAAACAATGTAATCGCCCTGAAATGAACAAGAGGACGTACGTACATCATGGCACATTTACGTCCTCTCAAGTCGAAAGCAAACAATGTGAATGAACGAGTCAATGAACATATAAAATAAAACACATTATTGCATAAAGTGTGTGCAGTGGTACAAAATTATTGTTGTTTTCACCATGAACATTCTGTACCTGTGAATTGGTTACTTTCCTTTACCTGGAAAAAAAAAGAACATTAAACCACTAGAACCTTGTAGTCGTAAACGTGGACTCCTGAAAAAAACAGAGATCATTAAACAAACCACGAACCACAAAGACATACTTACCTGAATTACTGGACCTGCTGCAGTTGAAAGCACATAAAAATCAAATGATATTATTGTCAAGGTGCTATCCTTTTGGCCTAAGTCATTTTAGCTGGTTTCAAGATAATCGAAGATTACAATCGAAGTGCTACGTCTTTTTTTACTTTTTCTTTTTTTTAGGCCAAAATGCAATTTTGGGATTTACAGTGAAAAGTGTTGGTGCATTTTATTAGTTTCAGTAAAATATGATAACAAGAGTTACGATTCCCACAGTGGGTCAGATTCATTTTGGCCTAAGTCTGACTTAGGCCAAAAGGGTAGCACCTTGACGTTATGTTAATATGAGAAAAGACATCAGGAGAAAGGATACGTCCTTAGGAAAAAAAAAATATCCAATGCTGCACATGTATTTACACAACTTGCAATAATCCTTGTAAATTTGTAAATGAGACATTTTCTTATGACTCAACTGAACTGCCTTGATGCTCAATTTTTTTTTTTTCCCAGGTATTGTGGCAGTTTTAAATCAAAACTTCACCAGGATAAAATATTTACTTGGTTAACAACATGGAATTAAAAAAAAAAAAAGAGCACAGACATTCTACAATCATCTGTAACATTCTTTTAAAAATAACAGAGTAGAACACTGAGCATATTATAACATACACAAATGGAGTTGGAGTATGGATGTACCTTATACAAAAACATACATGCTACAACAAGGGTCCTACTTCCATATCAAACCCCACTGGTGTATTTCATGTCAAACTGACCTCCACTAAAGGTCTCTGAGATATCTGGACAGCTCTACATCTTATACACTTCTTCAAAGTGCTGGTGGTATGGTGGCCAAACAATTAAAGAGTGTTGGAGCACCAATTCAGGGGTCTTGGATTCGACTCCCGTGTCTGACCTTAGGAAAGACACATTTCACAATTTTTTTGCTCTCCCCACCCAGGTGTGAATTCGGACCTCATATTGTGCCAGGGAGGTAAACCTACATCAGACTAGCACATTATCTGAGAGATTATGTAAAAAGTTACCGTTATGCTTCACAGTACTTGTACCTTAAGTACATCAAACTTTGGCTCTACAGGCCTCATAGGTCGTGAAGGTACTTTGCTTTTTCACTATTTTTCTTTTCACATTAAGTGCCCAGTTTTTCACTGTGTTCCAACAGATGAAAGGAGCTCTGCAGACATGTCATAAAAACATTCACTATCAGGACCATAACAGTTTTGGACTTAAAACTTCAAATATTATACAAAACACTGTCACTTATTTTTACACTGATGTTCAGAGTAAAAATGAAGTTGAAACAAAACAAACCCCACCCCCCAAAAAAAAATATTCAACAAGTGCATCACGAATATCAAAGTTTACCTAAAAGATTTAGATAAAATTCATCTAAAATTGAGAGAAAAGACAAAAAAAATTTTGAGGGAAAAAACAAAAACAAGTTATGACACACAGAGCCTTTACCCTGAACTATCCATAAATGATGTCTCCGTCCACCTCCTAATCTAAAAGAAGAAAAAAACCACTACCTGATCATTCTCCACAACCCCCGTCCCAAATCCTCTAATCATCCATCCCCTTGCCCTCCTCCTGGCCTGTCCTAGATTCTAGGTCACCACTGGCCTCTTGCTCACGGTCCGCTTCAACCACCACCACCTCCCTGGGATCCTCCACCTCCTCCTTTTTGACCACCACCTCATCTTCTCTGTCTCGACTTTCCTTCCTACGTTCCCCTGACCGACGGCTACTTTTCCTCCTGTCTTCCTCCTTACCTCCCCTCTCCCTTTCCCTACGTTCCTCACGACTTTCCCTCCTCGATCGATCTCGGTCACGTGACCCCCTACGAGAGTTTTTCCTCTCAAGGTCGTTATGACTGTCCCTTCGTCTTCTGTCCCCACTACCCCTGTCTTCATCTCTTCTCTCTTTCCTCGATTTTTTATCGTCTGTACTCTCTCTCCTCTTCTCTCTATCGGAGTCCTTTCTCTTCCTCCTATCCACTGAAGACTCATCCCTACTCCGTCCATCTTCTTTTTCTGCGACAACTGAGCTGGCAGTTCTACCGTTGTCCTCTCCCTTCGAGACCTCCTCGTCTGAACTAGAATCCTCTTTACTCTCTTTCTCCTTTTTCTCACTCCTACCTTCCACTTCTTCTTTCATTTCTCCTCCAACTTTCACTCCTTTACTCTCATCGTCCTCGTCGTTACTTTCAGAACTATCGTTCTCTCTCTCCTCCATTACAACCCTTCTTTTATTTTTCTTTACCTCGCCTTCTTCCTCCTCTTCATCCTCCGAGCCCCCCGCTTCCGCCCTTTGCTCAATGTCCATTTCTTCTATTTCTTTCTGGTTATCTACACGCGAACTTGAATTCCTACCACCGCCCCCTCCCTCCCTGCCTAACCCTCCCTCCTTCTCCTCCTCATCTTGAAAGAGACCATCCTCCCTCAGCCTCATCTTGATTCTCTCCTCTCGTTTACTCTCTCTCTCCATCACATCCTGAATTTCCTTGTTCAACCAATCTTGTCCTTCCTTCAGCATATCTGTGGAAATAATATGGATATAAAGTGAATGTTACACTAAATCAGTCAGGAATGTAACGATACAATGTACAATATATAATTGCCTATCAAGCTATCAATATACGGGGAGACAAATGGCTTTTATCTACAATACCTTAGTTGATATAAAAAACAGCAATGATCTTCAAAGACATAATAATATAAGTATTAATGAATCGAAAAATATAAGTGTGGTTACATTAAAGGTTTGCTGCTGGACACAAACTCATTTCTGATGGATGACAATGTTTTCATCCAAGGGGTAAAGAAAATAAAATTAAACTGCATTAAAACAAAAGCAAAGACGGAACCAAGATGCATCTTTCATGAATTCTGTGATGTTTTCAACATTCTTCTATTAATACATAAATGACAAAGAGGAGGGACTTTTATCAGCTAAAGACCTACCATTAAGAACTTTTTTGGCTAAAGACCTACCATCCACAACTTTCACTTGCCAAAGACCTACCATTCACAAATTTCACTGGCCAAAGACCTACCATTGTCGACTTTCACTGGCTAAAGACCTACCATTCACAACTTTCACTGGCCAAAGACCTACCATTCACGACTTTCACTAGCCAAAGACCTACCATCCACAACTTTCACTGGCCAAAGACCTACCATTCACGACTTTCACTAGCCAAAGACCTACCATTGACGACTTTCACTGGCTAAAGACCTACCATTCACAACTTTCACTGGCTAAAGACCTACCATTCACAACTTTCACTGGCCAAAGACCTACCATTCACAAATTTCACTGGCCAAAGACCTACCATTCACGACTTTCACTGGCCAAAGACCTACCATCCACAACTTTCACTGGCCAAAGACCTACCATCCACAACTTTCACTGGCCAAAGACCTACCATCCACAACTTTCACTTGCCAAAGACCTACCATCCACAACTTTCTTGGACTCCTTAAACTTGTTTTCCACAGCTGAGGTCATCTGTTTGGGTCGCCAGAAGATCCTAGGCTTGGCCTTGGTCACTATGAAGTGCTTCAGTTTCTTGATCTCCTCCTCTCTCTGGGCATGCTGGAAACATACATAAAGAAACATGTAGAAACAAACAATCATTTATGTCAATAGTTTAACCTTATTAAAAGTAAGGTGCCTTCAAGGCTGTGAGGTCCATAGAGCCGGAGCTTATTCCGGTTTCTGTAGCGTGAAACGGAACAGACGATTTTTACATCACCTCCTAGACTGGTCTCCAGTCTCTCTTAGGCTTACTTCCCCAGCAGAATACGCCGGTACGCAATTCGCACCTAGAAGGAGAGGAAAAATGGTACGAACTGTCTTTCCCAAGGACACAACACGGTCACCTCCCGGATTCAAACTCTGACCCTTGGATGAATCCAACGCTCTAACCATTCCGCCATCACACCACACTAAACAGCATCAATACTAAAGAATTTTGCAACGGTCCAAATCAACATACAGCTTACACTGTGAAGGCTGGAGAGCTTCATCAGGAGCAGGAGAAATCTGAATTCCATGTACAAGCATAATTCCCCGTTCTACGAACGGAGCGGGTGCGTACATTGATGGATTGAGAGGTGCGCACCCGTGAATTGGTGTGTGCACCCATGAGTTAGTGCGTCGCTACAAATGGAGCAATTAGAGGAAGTGGGTTTAAAAGAGGAAGTAGTTCGTTTTGAAATGGCTTATCGATTTTTCCATTTTTTTCTTTTATTAATTGGTGTTTTTTTGTTAAATTGTAAACGAACCAAACATTATTTTACGTAAAGACGCTTGCAACGGACTGCGGTTTGTAGGTCCCAATGAACATGCCAATTTTGACTGCTTTTCATTTCTTCGTTTTTAAGCCTATAGCGCCACAAAGTTCAGGCTTAGCTCCATTATGATAAGATGCCAATTCGTTATGCTTCATTAAAAACTCAGAGACATGCATTTCATTTCAGAAAATCTATTCCATCCACAGAATTTTTGTCTTTTCTATAGAGTTATGATATTGTTTAGTCAAGTACACCTTGAAGGCATTCATTGACCATTCATTTGTATTAGTGACAGTGACTACAAAAAAATATCTAATACCGTTTACAATTCCGTTAAAACCTTATGGGTTTCCTCCTGCTTTACCTCCTCAACCATCTCCATCTTCTGTTCGAGGCGAGAAATCTTGGACTGCTCTAAGTGCATCTCCTCCATCAACTGCTTCGTCTCCTGCTTGTACTTCTTCTTCTCTCTCTCTGCGTCCTCCTCCAACTTCTTGTCTATCTTCTTCCTCTGCTCCTCCTGTATACAAACACAAACAACATTGATTCTCATGATATAAATATAAAAATAACACTACTGCCATAAAAGTGAACCGTCTTGATTTCTAGCTAACTATTGGCAGTGAGAGTACAATATCTATTTAACTTTTAATCTGACTGGATTTTTTTTCTTCTTTTAGCAATATCAGAGATAATGAAAAAGGTCAGAGTATAATGATAAATTACAAAAATAGATAATTTTATTTGCCAAAATATTTAGGTGTTTTGGGAATATTATCTCTGATATTACTAAAAGAAGAAAAATAAGTCTAGTCAGATAAAAAGTTAAATAGATGTTATAGGCCTACTCTCACTGCAAAGAAAAATAGTCATCAGAACCTCCGTTAACACTCACCTAATTTTATGAAACACCTTACTTGATCTGCAGTCATTTAGAGAAAGGTGTAAGTTTTTACTCTCATAATATTTCTGAGCTTTGTCCCATGCAATTCAAACATTCAATCAAAGACAGCCCCTTTCCAAAAACCACTGGTCCTAAACCTAACCTGTCAGTTTCTTAGGCAGCACAATCTAGAAGTCAGTTATAAGAAGAAAAAGTGGAAACTGCCAAAAGAATGTGGCAAACCTTTAGTCACCGTTTCAACACTCAAATTTATGAGTACTTTCGGTAAACTTTGGGTTCCCTTTCAAGCTATACTGCATACACCAGGGGTTGTAGCACTATGGGCTTATAAATATCTAAGAGATTCTAGGAGGTTTTCAAAAAATTCTAGATCGCTCTCTAACTAAGTATAAATAAAGAACATTTGTAAAAATCATTCGATACTTCAATCGATTACTCGTCTGACTGCCCAGCCATCGTCCATGTCCGGTTTTGCAATTTTGACTATGAAAATTAGTATACTATATCAGTAGCTGGCAAGTCTGCCAAATATTTAGGAGATTTTAGAGAAATTGAAAAATTTTGGGAGATTCTAGGAGATTCTAGGGGGATTTTTTCTTCTAGGAGATGTTAGGAGATTCTAGAGTGCTACAACCCCTGTCTATAAGGATTGAAACACAATAAAGGATAAGGTAAGAAAACATCTTGACAGCACAAACACAGGTGGCCCACCTTTCCTATGGGGAACGAAGGAGCTGTGGCTGCACTTATAGGTATCTTCCTCCATCTTAGGCTGAGGGTCAACATCATACGACGTGAAGCAGCGGTCAGAGGTCAACAGAATCTCGATGACGAGGTCGAGGAAAGCACTGACGGGCCTGTAGGACAAGGGGGAGGAGATAGATTATTTTTTTGTCATAAAACCTTATCAGGATGGACAGCCATTACGTTGTCGATCGGTTGGTTGGTTGATTGGTCAGTTATTCATTCAATAATTTTTTTAAAAAGTGAATAAAAGCTACAGGGAAGCTGAAAAATGCTAAGTAGCAAACACAACCAAATGAAGCTATCCCGTAAAAATACACAAAGACAAACCAACGTTTGACATTACTGTCTTGGAAGGGCGAAACAAATCTGAAGCCCAAGCCGCATCAAAGAAACACAGTCTCGGAGTCAAAAAAGAGGACTTATATGGTCGACTGGCAAGCAAGGGAATGAAGACAGTAATGTTGGAAGTTGGTTTGTTTTTGTGTATTTTTAAGGGACAGCTTTATTCAATTATTCATTCAGTCATTCACTCAGTCAGCCAAACTTTTCGTCAGTCAGTCTGCAATTCAGTCAGTCAAAAAGCTAGTAATTCCGTCAGTCAGTATAATAAGCTTGCGTTTTAATATTCAGGTTTGTTTTACATCCTGTCCAGCTCCATGAACTTGTTTATTCACACAAGCACGCACCTTAAGCTTACTTCCCTGACGTCAGTCATTATTATGGGATAGGTGTGATCAGAAAGAATGTGTTCAATTGTTTCTCTTTGTAGATTATTTTCTTTATGAAATAGAATACAATGTACTTTCATTGTGTCTGGTCCATCTCTTGTTAGATTTTTTTTTTAAATTACTGTCACCAAGCGGTGACAATAAGAAATTTGAGATCAACGGTCGTGAATTTCCAGATTGTCAATCCTGATGCTGTCCTCAAGAAAGCCAACATACACCATTTTTCTTGCACTTCACACAGGAGCAAACTTGCTACAAGCTTATTCTGCCAGTGTAGTCTAGGAGATGGATAATTATTACTTGTTCTCTTATTAAAACCAGGACCAGCAGTGGACCTTTAAGTCTTTACTTAGTACATTGTTGTGTACATGGACCTTTAAGTCTTTACTTAGTACATGGACCTTTGAGTCTTTACTTAGTACATGTATCTTTGAGTCTTTACTTAGTACATGCAGCTTACAGTCTTTACTTAGTACTGACTGGTTTTCGTTTGCTACTCCATAGTCCACGGTTATTTGTGATGTTTTCTCTACTTGAGGTTTCTTTCCTTAATAATAATGTATCGTTCTTCATATTTTTCTCACCTTTCCTTCATTGACTTTTCTCAAGCATGGTCCTTGAATTGTTTTAATGGGACTCATACCATTTGTCATCAACGTGCTTCGTTGTGGGGTAATTCTTACAAGCTTAAAACAGAAACACAGACACAGAAACATCCAAAAAGAGAGAACGTGACAATTGAGACAGACAGACAAACAGAGACAGACATAGTCGAGAAAAGACAGATACAGATACGGAGACAATAAATACATAGACAGAGACAGGAAGAGGCAAATTCAGAGACAAAAGACTGATAGAGAGACAAAGACACAGACTGGCAGAGGCAAAGACAGAGATAGACACAGACAGACAGAGACAGAGACAGAGATACAAAATCATAGACAGAGACAGGCAGTGACAGTGACAGAGACAGAGACAGGCAGAGAGAGAGAGCAAGTTTTGCTTACTTGGCATGAGTGTGTGATGAGTGAGGGAACCACAGCTTGAGGATGTCAGACAAGTTCTGCCTGATGTCAGAGCCGTACACCTCGCGTCCATTCTGAAAACAGACATATGTATGATCATTATAAAATCATGGATGTATAATGTATAATTCATATAGCACTGAAGCCCAGTAACACACTGTAAAGCCTACACTGAATCTCATCATCAGTTGCCACCAGAGTGAGAAATGTGTCATGTTGCAGTAAGGCAACTTTCCATGGACTGGCTTCAAAGCATGGCTATCTTCATCTGTTTTTTTTTTTGTTTTTGTTCCAAGTTTTTCCTCTTGTAATAATCCAAGGGTCCAGGGTTCGAATCCAAGAGGTGACCGTGCTGCAACCTTGGGAAAGATACTTTACACTATTTTTCCTCTCCCCACCCAGGTGCGAATTGGGTACAGGCATACTCTGTTGGGGAATCGAATGAAGCTATCCCGTAAAAATACACATAAACAAACCAACGTTCGACATTATTGTCTTCAAAGTACATTAAAAGGTGAAACAATGGAACAGTACATGTATTGTACAATGCTCAGATCGGCTTCAAACAGCATTCAACACACACGCATACAAACAAACAAACCATAAATTACGCATGACTACACACATACACACACAGGGAAAGGTTATCTATAATATTCTATTTTCGTACGTCCTCAAATTCAACATGCGCTAGATGGAATAATGCCAGTGTGACATTTCAATCTGGCATGAAGATGTCGTCTACCTTTTTGGATTTTATGTGGACACGTCATACTTCGTCATACTTACAAATCTGTGATTTCATGGGTTATTCCCCTTAGACCAAGTTTGACCAAGGGTATCGGTATTTCCCGGAGGCAATGGTCTTATAAACACTGTAATTTTGAGGGGGGGAGGGAGGGAGGGGGGGAGGGAGGGGGAGAGAGAGAGAGAGACAGAGAGAGAGAGAGAGAGAGAGAGAGAGAGAGAGAGAGAGAGA
>JBDFRD010310896.1:0-10473 GCA_039654405.1 Bullina lineata
CTTCTTCTTCTTCTTCTTCTTCTTCTTCTTCTTCTTCTTCTTCTTCTTCTTCTTCGTCTTCTTCTTCTTCTTCTTCTGCTTCTTCTTCTTCTTCTTCTTTTTCTTCTTCTTCTTCTTCTTTTCCTCTTTTTCTTCTCTTTGTCTTCTTCTTTTTTTTCTCTTCTTCTTCCTATGAAATTGGATCATGCTATGGACTAGTCATATCCTTAAATATCCACACAGTACAAAAAAAATGAACATGGTTCGAATGTATTATACAATGTCAGATTTATCAGAATCATTCTTTATTGAAAATCAGATATGAATCACTGCTCAATGTAAACAATCTCTTCCTCTCCTTGCTACTCCGTATTCTTCTTATGCACGCAAGACGACGACTCCATGTCTTCGCTGTAATAGTAGTCTGGCCTTTTGGGCGTCCAACGTCTCATCACATACTCACATAATGTTCCTTCAGATGATGACATCAATGTGGTAATAATAATCTGGCCTCCTGGCCGTCCAACGTCTCATCACATACTCACTAGCATAATGTTCCTTCCCACTTCAGACGACGACTCCATGTCTTCGCTGCTCCAAAGTTTCGGAGGCAACTTGTGCTCACTCACTCTCGAAGACATCACAGCTCTGTCCGACCAGGTGGTTCACGACTCCAGCTCTGAGTTCCAGGACTGCGAGTTCAGTGTGGAGATATTTGAACTGTTGGCCAGCAAAGTCGTCAGTGTGAGTGGTTTATTTGTTGGTTGTTCTTTCATATATATATATATATAAAAGGGATACATGGAAGGAGAAGGAGACCAAGAAAGAGTATGATGATGATACTTACGACGATGACAATGATGATGATGATGATGATGATGATGATGATGATGACGATGATGATGATGATGATGATGATGATGATGATGATGATGATGATGGCGATGACAACGATGACGAGGAAGAGGAGGGGGATTGTGGTTTCTTCTTTGAACATAATATGTCATTGTGCAATGCTCTGGCCATATTTGGACTCAACTTGTGGCTAATGATATTTTATTGTAACTTAATATTTAGAATATTCTTGCCAGTAGGTAAATTAATACCTCACGTGCTCATGAGTCAGCAGATACAGACTGGCGCTATTGTTGTAGAACATTCAATCAAGAAACGACCATGCTTTATTTGTGTGAACTATTTACATGACGTCGTTAATTTGAATCAACTCATTTTACAGGTCAAAGGTTCAGCAGACACTTGGTCTGCTTCTGACTACGACGAATTAGGCCGTTTGATTGGCTACGTGGACTCCACCACTGTTAATCAGATGAACATAGATGATGATATCCTGGCCTCGCTTCCGGATGACAATGACTTGCCCAATGTAAGTGTAGGAAGTTATAAGGCGAGAAATGCTGTTTAATAACATAAAGCTCATTACAGGAAATAGACATTTTCATACCTCTCCAATGCTCAGCCTGATCCAGTAACTACTGAAGCTCAGTTTATGTCATTAGATATGTTATTGATTTTGTCCCTCATTTCAGATCAAAAAGATAGATCTACTCTTCTTCATGTATGTTCGGTTATTTTGGAAAATGAAGTTAAATGGAGTGTTAAACTTATTGGAGCATCCAGTTACAAATGCACGCTTGAAATGTGGAGAAGCTTTCATGCTCATGTAATGTCAATTTTATTGAAATGGAATTTTGAAATCACTGCCGGGGTGAAACTGGGGTCATTACATTTATTCCATTATTTGCTTTTACATTCATTGGAACATCGCTATGGATCTGTACTTTGACGGATAGAACATGCTATAGTCTATAGAATATTCTATTTTTTACATTTTAAAACATCTCATTTCGTGGAAACTCATGTGCTTTATTCAATGTGCTTGGAAATACTTAAGCCTCTAGCTGTTGTGTGAATGCGACTGACTAGCGCTGGCACCAGGAGGTCCAACTGAAAAATGTGGATCTCAGTTATCTCCATATATCCATATATAATTTCTATTTTTCCATGAAGGAATTGAGACCACTCGCATTCCCCCCTTCCTCTTCAGCCTCCCACCTCTCAGTTTCCTCGTACACCCTTACCCTGTTGTGAGATACATGTCTTGTCCACAGGGAAATGAATTGCTCCAAAGATATCTTACCACTACCAGCAGTTCCCTGAACAGTTTGAGTGGTGAAACTATCGCTGATGCTGCCAACCTTCTGTCCAAGCTTTCCAATGCTGACCTCAATCAGCTTGACCCTTCGGCAGTTGGGTAAGTTGCTCAAATACGGCCACTCTTTCACTCCCACTGAGATGCTAAGAATTGATTCCGAAAACAGTAGGTTTGGTCCCCATTTAAGATATCCTCCTTTAATCGGCCTATGATTTAATCGTAAAGAAGACAGCCTCACAAATACCAACTTTCTTGAAATTTCTGAGACGGAAGAAAGAATGTAAATAGTTTTAACGTAAGTTGGGATCTACTCTACTTTAAGTCATGAAGGATTATTTTATAAGGGTCAGACTTTATCCTGCCCAAGGGCTCCGTGGAATGAATTTTATTGTAACAGGCGTGACAGTGAGTTTCATTGAGTTGCAACCCGAGACAAATCCCTTGCAAGTCAAACCCACAGCCACAAATACGTTGCCCATTATGGTAGACAAGAACATGTTCTTCTCTCTAGTGGTTTTTGTAATGAAGAACTTGGCCTCATGTTGCCAATTGATCCAGTTGTGTTCGATAGTCTACCTCACAATTTCCTTTTTAGCCCTTGGGCTCAATTGGCTGCATTTGTTGAAAGAAGGCGCCTTGACGCTGACTTTGTATGTATTTTAGTAGTAAAGTCTTTGAGCACATATATAATAATTAGGTGTTCATCGTGGAGTTGTGTGTGCGAGCACGCTATTTTAAAAGTAAGGCTTGCGGAATCATCAGATTCGTAGGTGGAGGTCGTAAGCCATCGAACGATCAGATTGAATAAAGTTTATGTTCATATGCACCTATTAAGATTGCAACAGGGAAACAGAGAACAATTACGAGGGACGCTGTGACAGTTTCTCTTGCATTACAGATGTAAGTTTGTGATGATATTTGTATTTGTCAACTCCACAGGGAGGCGGCTACCGAGCATGACATGGGAGAAGACCTGAACATACCCAAGGAAAAGATGGAGGTGCTGGCCAACAAAGTCGTGGAGTCTGGACTGTTCAAGCCTGACAGTGCCGGCCAGGAGGATGTAGAGTCACTGGGCATGTTGCTTGGTACGGCGCTCGAGGCGGGGGTTGTGGTGGATGATGATGGGGTAGTGATTTTGGTGATGATGCTGGTGCTTGTGCTGGTGCTTGTGGTGGTGGTGGTGGTGGTGGTGGAGGTGGTGGTGGTGGTGCTTGTTCTTGTGCTTGTGGTGGTGGTGGTAGTAATGTGGGTGGTGATGGAGATGATGCTTGTTCTTGTGCTTGTGGTGGTGGTGGTGGTAGTAATGTGGGTGGGGATGGAGGTAATGGTGGTGGTGGTGGTGATATTGTTCTTGTTCACTTATTGATATTTATCTAGACGTTACTGTTTTTGGTGTTATTTTTGTTGGTGAGAACATGTAGACAGAGTCAAGATGAAAAGAAGTGTCTGTTGCACTTGATTCTGGCTGTGACTATTGTTGCAGTTGTTGTCTATCTTCAAGACAATTTGCCAATCAATCAGTCAATCTGCCTGTAGTCCCCCTGGGACACAGGCCTCCAACAAGACCTCTCTAGGCTTCCTGATACTGATCTAGTTGTTCCAGCTGTCTCAAGACATGGCCCATTTGCTTGGTGTCCGCCTCCAGATCCCGACACCAGGTACTTCGTGGCTGACCTCTTTTCCTTTCGCCCTGAGGGTTCCTGGTAAGGGAATTTCATGTAATGTTGGATGCGGGTTTTCAGAAGGTATGGCCAATCCATCGCTATCACCTTCAAATGGCTTCTGCAGGCTGCTGTTTGGTCCGTTTGCCACAGTTCCTGTTTGCTGATAGCGCGTCTGAAGTCAACCAGCATATCTGAAGGATCCTTATGAGACAGGTGTTTATGAATGTTCATAAACAATTTGTTGGGTTGTTTCTTTATTTTCTCTTGCCCTACTCATTCCCACACCTTTGGCCCTGCCCTTTCTCTGGTGCTCTGATACTAAATTCACGCTGTTTTGACATTGTCTTCTAGGTGTTTTTCCCGAGGATGTCCTGACACAATTGGATTCAGACCAGAAGAGCTTCATCCCTTCAGACGCACTGGCTTTAATCGACCCACAAGTTTTTCCCAATGTGCGTCTATATATCTTGTCTTGAAAAAACAATTAAGTACACATAAGCGATGTTGAATTTATATGGTTAAGTAGCAAACACAACCAAATGAAGATATCCCGTAAAAATACACAAAAATAAACCAACATTTGACATTATTGTCTTCAAAGGGTGATATTCACTTTTTAAAAATGTATATAGTTGTAAGCCTATACTATTATTTACAAAATTGCAATATTTAAAGATATTGAAAAGGACCAAGCATTCTCCTTGCCCAGAAAAAGATATGTGATGTAAACAATATTTGTGTATCCCTTTGTATATAGGGGGTTGGGTGGGGAAGTGTTGTTTGATGTGTCACTGGTGATGGGGCTGAAGACAGGTAGTCATTTATTTGTTTAAGTTTGTTATTTGCAAAGAGGATGGATGACATTGTCTGTCAACATTCTTTGATGTTGCGTTGCACTTGTTCATTGTCATCCTTGTCAATCGATCCAGTTTTTGGTCGTTGGCCCCTTACCTTCCTTCCATTCATTTTCCTTCTATAATTAAATAATGATTGTGCTTGTTAGGGTTAGGGTTAGGCTAAGGTTAGGGTTAGGGTTAATGTTAGGGTTAGGGTTAGGTTAGGGTTAATGTTAAGGTAAGGTTAGGGCAAGGGTTAACGTTAGAGTTAGGGTTAAGGTAAGGTTAGGGTTAAGGTAAGGTAAGGTTAGGGTTAGGGTTTTTATTTTATTGTTTTCATTAGCTCTGTTTGATGCAATTACAAATCTAATTCAGTGGAATAACTCGTTAAAAGAAAAAACAGGAACTTGTGGCTGAATGCCCCATTTCTCTCCTCTCCAGATCTTCTCTGTGGATGACCTCCAAGCGATGACCACTGAGCAAGCTAATGCAGTGACCAGTGAACAGAAAAATAACCTCAGCCCTGATCAGAGGAACGTGATCAAGACAAAAGGAACGGTTGTGTTGGAGAATACTGATGATTCAGGCGTCTCAGGTCAGTATGTGAGATCTTTTCCGAGGTTTGTTAGGTTTGTACCCTTCAGGATATAGTGGTATTGTTAAAGATACGCACGAAAATGGAATGCAGCTAACTAAAAGCTTTGGGACACCATGAAAATGTTACAAAAGGCTACATAAGAAACAGTGAGTCGGGTATTCTGGGTTGAAAAACCAGTTGTAATCAGAACTCCTCTCTGTGTTAGTTGCAGTGGAGTGAAAAAAACCTCTTGCGATGGGTTGAAAAATTACTTTAAATTAGAACTCTCTATGTGTTAGTAGAAGAAGAAGGTCCTTAAAGAATCGCCTTGTTTGGCGTCCAACCTTCAACCACTCAATTCAATATCTGCAGTGTTATAACGAGCCACAATGATCACGTAAAGATGTGGCACTTTGTTCGTTTTCTTTTCTTTTTTAATTCCTCTCTCTCCTCTCTCTCTTTTCCATTTACCTCTCTTCTGCACGGCATTTTTCACAGAAAGAATAAAGATATTGATGATAGAAAAACTCGAAGAACATATTCTCAGTTTGAGGGCTTGGTGGCACCAGTCTTTAATGGATTGAGTGTTTGCGTGTGTATTTGTATTGAAGTCAAAGAATTGGAGGTAGAGTTAGGTACATGATAAGCAAACCTGGTACAATGGTCAAGTTTGATTGAAACAGATGAACATCAGTGTTGTAATAATAGAACGATCTTGAGGACTTTGAAAATTCAGTCTGTTCCTAAAGTCAAATGGAAATGCATCATACTTTTCGTTTGAATTATTTCATATCAAGCGCTGCTGCAAGTTTGTTTATTCTCAATAAATGCAAAAGTGGATGAAAGCTGCAGGGAAGGTGAAAAATACAGACTGGCAAACACAATCAAAAGATTATTATCATGATATCTTTTCATGGACCTTCATTTTAAGGCAGCTTTCATGGTAAACTTGTTTCATATTCTTTTATCTTTGTTTTCTAAGTAGGTTTGTTTCACACAAAAGAATTTACCACGAAGCGCAAGAATACTTTAAGTCTAATAATAATGATTAGATAAAACTGCTTTGAGCTGTTGTAAAAACTTGTTTTCTACGATCATCCTCACTCTTTTCCCTACAGGAAACAAAGACAAGATATCTTTTTTCTTGCTGTCTATGACCTTCCTTGTCTGCATCTGGACACTGGCTAAACCATAAGATCAAGCCAAAATGCACAGTGGGCCGCTGCAACACTCACATTGATCCATCATGTTGCAAGTAATGCCAACCATCATGGAGCGTTTAATCTTGAAAGTAAACTTGTCGTGACGGCAAACGTTCATCGTAGTTTTGTACTGAATCGTATTTTCTTACTGCCTGATTAAATGAAAAGATAATAACTTTTAACATTTCAGACAATATTAAATCTTGTCACTTTTTTTTCATATATTGAGAAAGAAAGAGTCAATTTATCTCGACAAAAAAAAAAAAAAAAAAAAAATTAAGGTGAATTAAAATTTAAAACACTTGGGTGTTCATTTACGAATGACTTATAATATCAAACACAGACCATACAGACCATACAGGCATTCAAGCGAGCAACTGTTTCTGTGTCTAAATAAACATACTACTCACTAAGAAATTGTTGGTTGAGTAACCTCGATGTTTTGGTTTCTCTCTTTGTTCTTGTTGTCAACATTCTGTGATTCTGTTGGGTGCCAGACTAAGAAAGACGCCGTACATTTCTCTTGTGCAAATACATATTTTTCTAATGATGTTGGAGGTGAAGTTGATTGGGAGAGGTTATTGTTGATTGTTTGTCGATTACTTTTATACATTTTTAGATTTATAAAAGTTTACTAAATTGTTTACTTTTGCTGCGTGATTTTTAAAGGGGTAGGGGGAGCGTACACATATCCATATATCTCCGGAATTACTCTCTAATAACAATAAAAATATCATCTGAAAATATAAAGCCCTTTCTTTGTCTCGCGCTAAAAGCAATGAAGCTCATTTCTTTCAAAGTGTCATGGACTAAACTTTGGCAATCGTTATAATATTATGAGAAAACAGAATTTCTCTTCTTTCCCAGCCTTACCTCTCCCTCCCCTTTTTTCTTTAATTTTTTTTTACTTTCCTTTATTTTTTGCATTTTTTACATTAAACGCTCAAAGACAACATATAGCTAACTAATATGTCACATCACGTTAAACGAGTAGCACTAATGTGCAGGCATCATTTTTAAACTCCCGTCGTGGTGGAAAAAGATTTTTGTGTTATTGCCTTGACAATGTAGCACGTTTTTACTTATTACTGCACGTGATACTATAATGAAAAATGTATCTTAATGTTTAACTTACATTCTTGCTCAAAATACATTATAAAAAGCACATCCCTAAGTTCTGATTTGAAAAGAACAGACTTACTTACTTACATTATCTGTCCCCAATTTGTAATTTAATTGTACATTCCGTGAAAATAATGCCTCCCTTTGTCACGATTTTGGTTTGATGCTGTTGAACTCATTGAAAAGTATGTGTCATTCACATGTTTTGACTTTTACTTCCCAATGAACAAGTGTGCTTATATAGTTTAAAAGTTAGGCAATGCTAGTTGGTCGAAAAATAAACCATATTATGTGGGAGTTATAAAATTAATTATTATTTAATCTCAAGTACCTGTGGAACTGTTGACCACCTATACCTTTCACGTATTCCTCATACCATTTAAAAATCTTTGGACTGACCGTGATATGAAGGGAGAAACGTGTGTTACAGTAAAAATGTAAACTATAAATACGAAAACTGTCCAAAATTGCTTCGGAAATTACGATGATGATGATGATCACAAATTTGTAGTTACTGAATTATTTTAAGCAGTTCAAAATATGTGGGCAGAATGTGCATAGTGTACGTTGTAATTTTTACCTGTACTCCTGTTTACAAATACATTTCTCTTTTGTAAGCTTTTCCTGTGCACAAGTCGTACGATCTGACACGTTGAGGTGGTCTTGTATGATATCATACAACTTGTGTCATCCTGACCTTCTAATGCTTCTAGACCTGAATGTGCCCTTTTATCTAGTTTGGCGTCCAATGTTAGTAGAAGCATTCATCTGTGTGAAATACATTTTGTATTATTTCCTACACTGATATGCTACATGTATGTACTTTCTCTGAGGTGTTTGTGATGGAACTCGATTAAGTTAACTAATGAAAATGATAATGAAAAACATCAGTATTAATTTACAGATACATTTCAGCTTGAACGAATATTCTTTCCTTTTCATTCTCAAGTTTATTTGGTTTTTCTCTGAGAAGGCCTGACAATCAGACATCCATTTAGGTTATTCCAACAGAAGCACATGACATTGTGAAACTACATTTATAAAGTTTAAATCAGTACACAATTTTACATTTCGATTGTAGCTGTTACTTATTTGAATTTAATGAGACAGTGTCGCTTAATCTAGGGAGCGGTGTATCTTTTGTGAAACTCGTTTGTATTATTTTCCCATAAAAGCTAAATATTACAATTCTATGAATATTTACTGGTGTTTCCAGTAGAATGGAGATCTACAGGTTGATTATATAATGAGTGTCTTGCCAATTCAGTTTGATTTTTGTCATAATCAGTATACTTGTATTGAGTTCTTTCTCACTCACGAATTAAATGTACCATCATGTTATTAGTGGGTAACAGTTATATATACCTCGACAACTTTCAAGCTTTTAACTTTCGCTAATATCTAATGGACGTCACTTCTGAAAATGACCGTTGGTCAGTGTTTATTGGAAAGTATGTTAGCAAAGTGTTATAGATGTAAGTCTTTGTACTGCGCACTGTTGTAAGTAAAAAAAAGCCCTTTTTCTGAAAAAAGAAACTGTCTGTCTGATTCTAGGCTTGCTCTTGCGGCATTAATAATATTACAAAAATGTATGTTTTCACTTCTCACATAGAAGGTATCCTAGCCATTTGTTCCTTTCTTTGTTTTAAACATTTCGAACAACCATTTTAACAAACTATGTACGATGTATAGAAAAAGGGCTGGAGTATTGAACCCATAGCCTTTTTACAAGCGTAATATCACGATCTATTTACATGACGATATTACAATTTGCTTGCAATATCTTAAATCAACACAGTTACTTAGTACAGTCTTTTACTACATTTATCCTTTTATGCATTGCTGTGCACTTCATTCATTACTCTGCTTTTATTTATTTATGCAAATCAAGATTTCTTGACTAATGCCTCTCCGTTCCCGGGGAACATAGGGCCAAAAAAATCAAGATTAGCCTTTGCGCAATGAAGTTTTGTTTTGGCCAACGATTTGAAAACTTGTTTAAAATGCATTGTTATTATGATTGTTGTTGTGATTATTGGCTGTGGCGAATTCGAATTGATAGCAAAATAATCTAAATTTGTTGAACTTTCACATTCCAAAAATGAAGCACTCTCACGAAGACAGCAGGGTGCCTTTTTCATACTTTTTTATGTTGTTATCTATGACCTTTCAAATAAACCTTTAAGTCTTTTACGGCTTTCTGATTATTCAGTGATGAAATGTATATTTACATGTCTGTGTGCGTGTGTGTGTGTATGTACGTGTGTGTGTGTGTGTGCTTGTGTGCGTGTGCTTGCGTGTGCATGCGTGTTTGTGTTGTGCTTGTGTGTGCGTGCTTGCGTGTGCTTGTGTGTGCGTGCTTCGGACTCCTAATCTAAGGGTCAGGTTCGAATCCGGGACGTGGCCGTGTTGTGTCCGTGTGGAAAGACACTTTACATCATTTTTCCTCTACCCACCCAGGTGCGAATTGGGTACGGCATATTCTGCTGAGTAAGTAAACCTACGACAGACTAGAATCATGTCTAGGAGATGAAGTAAAAATCATCTGTTCCGCCTCATGCTACCGAAACCGGGATAGGGGCTACGTTCCGGCTTTCTGGGTCTCATTGGCCTTGAAGGAACTTTGTTTTTTTACTTACGTATATAGATTATTGAGTATGGAAATAAATGACAACCGCAGCTGTAATAACACCGAGAACAGCAACATTAAGCCATGAGATTTGAGAGGACTGTATTTACTTTATTTATACAAAATTCAATTCTAACTACGATAGGCTACAATAAGCACATGGAAATCAAGAAAATAATGCAACTTTCTGATAGAGATACTTTACTGAACAATTAGTCTCTCTCTCTCTCTCTCTCTCTCTCTCTCTCTCTCTCTCTCTCTCTCTCTCTCTCTCTCTCTCTCTCTCTC
>JBDFRD010311007.1:0-10473 GCA_039654405.1 Bullina lineata
TCTCTCTCTCTCTCTCTCTCTCTCTCTCTCTCTCTCTCTCTCTCTCTCTCTCTCTCTCTCTTTCTCTCTCTCTTTGTTTGAGACGGTCAACATAATTTTTACGTTTTTCAATATTTAAAAAAATGAGAACCCACTGGAATAAATCCCCTGGTTTATCATATAACCTACAAAGTCCCCACATGCATCCATCCAATCCCTTACAAGCGCGCACAAACAGGTTTACACCACCGATACCATCAAAGACTTACAAAGAGCCATAGCAGGGCTTGCTCCTTAGTTAAGATTTGGTAGCTGGAATCAGATTTGAACGTTTTCGTTGATGGAATAAATGACCTGCAATAGATCTAAGTTATCTCAACATATTCACGGTTCATAAACAATATCCACAAGCACCAGCCAATTGTTCATACAAGATAATAAGAGACCTTTGAGGTACGCCTAAGAGGTAAATGAAATTTACATCGCAATGTCAATTCCCAGGCCGCTAATAAACAGCGTTTTGTTTATTATGAAATATAAATGGCATTTGTTTGCGTTTTCTCTGGTTCCATTTACTAGAGAATTAAGTAAGTAAAAATAGTAAAGTTCCTTCAAAAGCCGGAGCTTATCCCGGTTTCGGTAGCGTGAAGCGGGACAGATGAGTTTTACATCATCTCCTACACATGACGCTAGTCTGTCGTAGGTTTATTTCCCCAGCAGAATCTGCCGGTACCCAATTCGCACCTGGGTGGGGAGAGAACAAATGGTGTAGGCCTAAAGTGTCTTTCCCAAGGACACAACATGGTTTTCTCCCGGATTCGAATCCTGGACCCTTGGATTAGGCGTCCAACTCTCTAACCGTTCGGCCATCGCGTCACCTATTTACTAGAGAAGGAAAGTCGAAATATCTGTTTTCTTCCAGACACAGTCTCTACAATAATTCGGTACTAATAGAAATGAACACAGCACTCAACTGCCCAACAAGTATCAAAGGAACATAATATGACTCCCCAATATCTGTAGCCTCCGATATAATCTTCTTCATCGTTGGGGCAAGTAGGCCTAAATGAATTTGATATGAGAACGACTGCAGTTTGTGCTGTTAATCGACCCGATGTAGACTCCTGCGTTTGAACATCATCCGTTCACGTCTATGTCAACACTATAGTCTGCACTATTTCCATTTAGACCTAGAAAAATGTCAATTTAATAAATAATCAAACAATTTTCATGCAGCTGTTCTTGTTGAAGTACAGTGAAAATGCGTGTTTCAGAGCGGTATTTCCTGGTTCAGAAGTGATGTAGGCCCTACTATGCCTTGTCAGCATCGTAGAATTCCAGAAAATTTTACATGGAAATGGAAATTAATAAATAACAGTTTAAACCGTGAAGTCATGCTTGCGTGTGAACCAGTGAGTACCGGTACCAAGCTGAAAAAAACGCTTGTTTTATGGTTGTTTTAGACCGATTATATCATCATTGATGGGGCTGACTCCCAACATCTCGTGGTCAAAATCGAAGTGATCCGGACTAGAATCTATCTAGATCTAGATCTAGATTCTATTATATAATCTATATCTATAACTAAATTATCCATGACAAGTTTGAAATATGAAAGAAAGAAAGGAAGAGGCTGGCGGCATGGGACCGGCAAGCATAATAGCAACATTAGGAGAAGGTCAGTTCCCACTATCTTTAGCTCTATATCTGTACGGAACCGTAGCTTAGCAGGAAGCTGCTTTACAAAACTATTCATAGTAAACGAATTAAAACGACGGGGATCCTTATAAAGTCTCGGCTTACCTCACACAAGTCAAGTTGAGCAATGCATAAAATGCGAATAAACCCCCCAGGAGGAGGCCGCTATTCACATAAAGCCTTCTCAGTCTTGAGTTTCTATGTCCATTTCTTCGTTGACATTGCTCCCATCTCAGGTAGGGGTCCATGGTTTAACGGTGACTAGAGTGCCCATGTTCGATCGCTGTCAGAAGACGAGGTCTGGTGTTTTCATACGGCGTCAATATCTGACAAAAATTATGCGATAGGCCGCTGTCTTCTTTTTCACTGGCGTCGTGACGTCAGACAAATCGGTGCAATTTGGTGCTTCCGGTTGTGAAGACGGAGGAAATGCGCGCAAATCAAGAACTTCTTGTTACCTTCTTCATTAAAATCTAAACCCTCGTATTCTTCCAGCACTTTCCAGTTAATTTGCCTAACTACAAGATCAAAGCTTTGTTGTTGTTGTGTTGTTGTTGTTGTTGTTGTTGTAGTTGTAGTTGTTGTTGTTGTTGTTGTTGTTGTTGTTGTTGTTGGTGGTGGTGGTGGTGGTGGTGGTGGTGGTGATGGTAGTGGTGGTGGTGATGGTAGTGGTGGTTGTGGATTTGGTGGTGGTGGTGGTACCGGCATCATCATCCTACACATGTTTGTATTTCTATGAAATACAGAAAAGTTTGAGAGGGCAGGCCTAGATCTATATTTGAAGCATGCTTGTCAGCACCAATTGTTTTGTCCGTCAGTCCTACTTGTATTCCTCTTTACTGCTTTGTGATGAGTATATTATTATCATTATTATTATTATTATTATTATTATTATTATTATTATTATTATTATTATTATTATCATTACAATACTCAAGAGCCGCCCCGAGCAGCACACATTCTAACTACACGACTGCGCTTAACACGTAGAGTCTAGGCCTGCCTACAATGAAATGCAAAAGGAAGGAGGACAGATTTATTTTCGGACTCCCTTCCCTTGGATGGGGCTAAGCATAAATTCTTCAGCCGTTTTATTGCTGCGAGGGGATGTTGTATGTTCTTCTTTGACTTGGAGCAGTAGGCTAGTTCCTAGATTCCTCTACAGTAGAAGATAGAAGTAATCAGAAATGGCTAGTGTGTTCATTCTCTGGTAAATTCTTTAAGACATCCTTAAGCCTAATTGTTCGCCTTAATAAAATATAATATTTTGCACACGTTTTAGTAACACCCCGTTTGTGTAAGCCAAGTACATTCATAAGTTTTTGCCGTGCACTTTACGCATGATGCTGACGACAACCTGTTATCACTGTTTACGAAAGTGTTCATCGTTGAAATTATTAATGGAAGACCTTATATATACCGTAGGCTACAAGCAGCCTACGTTTGTAAAGTGGGGGCCGGGGGTTACTGTATAACGTAGGCTACTTGAAAAGAGAGCATGAACAGTCTTTATTCTTTCACCTCGCAGACATCTATAACGAAGTATGCTAGGCCGACCCCAAAGCCTATAATTTTAAATTTTGTAAAGCAGGGCACTGGTAACCTGCGCGTGGTTACTTGGGCAATTGTAGCGTAGGCTACATTACCTAGACTACTACATGTACAACTAATAGTTTCCAGAGTTGCAGTTTGAAGCGTAGCCAGCCGACTCATAACCTGCTTTTAAGAACAAATTGACACAAGGCACAGTTTAAATTCTAATGACATGAAACTAGAGCATACCACTAGGCCTACTCATTGCAATTTTGTATAATTTTATAATTCGGTTCTGTTAATGGCATGCTTATTAGGAAGTTAAATCTATACATTACTCCGATAAAACGTAAATGAGAAAATATACCGATTTCTGTTTCATGTGTTAGAACAATTTCAGTCGGCTTGCAAGCCATCATACAGTACAGAAAATGCACACTTTTATTGCAAATTAAATGCATCGACGACATAAATTTAGCCTACTTCACTCTATTAGCTTTGATAACAATATAACGTATTAACACCCTTCTTCTACCATAGATCGCCTTAATCTATTATTTATTGGTTTTTATTTTGATTTTCTCTTGAGTGGCTTAGGTCTTATCTGTCAGGTAGACAACAAATAATTTTAGAAGATTGGTATTAAACCGATGAAAGGAGGATTCCGTGAAAAGAGAACTAATATTTTTTTTAGTGTTCCACGGGGTTCTGTCATGGGACCTGCATTTCAAATTTTGTATACACAGCCACTTCGCAACATCATGCATAATTCAGGAACATGACTTCAGGTTAAAAAAAAAAAAGCTTAGCCCCACTTTATTCTTTCTTTCTTTTTTTTTTAAACAAATGCACACCCATCCACAAGATCTAGATCTATCCTTTTTCAGAAAATTTAAAAATGTGGTAAAGAATGGGCATATTTAATTGGTTTCTTTTAAAATAGGAATGCAAGGACTCAAGCTTTTACTGGATCCATTGCTTTATTTCAGTCATTTGAAAGTAAGCTGCAGTTTGGCTAGACATGGATTATTCGTCTTGTGGCATTGATGCAAATTTTATTTTTGATGATCAAAAATGATGATCATTCAATGATGTTTTACCGACTTGTTAAAGTAAGCGACAGGTTAGCAGATCACGAGTAGATCTAATGTCTCCAGACACCGAGTTACACCACGTGGTAGGCCACGTGGATGCATGCCGTTTTGTGCATTACACGAGTGTCACACTAGCCTGTAGAGGTCTAGGCCTAGACTAGAATTTTTAAAATTGAAATGTTAGGTTACGGGCCACCCATTCGCTTATGGGTTTTTGCGGTTGCAAGTTTTTATTATTTTATCTGGCAAGTTACATTATGTTGCATCATATCGGCGGGATAATTAATAATTAATGTGGTTGGTTCGGCACTTTTGCACGCACGTTGCATCACCGTAGCCCAGATCTAGGCCCAGGTTGAACCCGGGCCTATAGAGCCTATAAATACGTCCACATGTTGGTCTACTCTACTCATTTTGCACCTCAAACTTGGTCTCGTTCACTGAACACTAGATGTACTAGATCTACTCCTGACGATAGACTTGCGGATTTCTTCTCTTCACGTTTGGTTAACATCTTTCGTCAAGTAAGATAAGATGCGACCAAAATTACTTTATAATGAATTGATCTCTATTGCATTAGACGTCATAGATCTAGAGAGAATGTTTGTTAGCTTTCAGGTCTTACCTTTAAAATTTCTTGCTCTTCTATTCCTTCCATATGTCAAGTTATGGAAAAGTGTGCAACTAAGTTCACAAAGCAGGGAAAGTTGTACTGAAAATCAATACACGAAAGACTTTATATTTGATTAGTGAGGAGAATCAGCATTGAGCAGCAAGCAAGCAACAAAGTACAAGTAGATTCTTGAGACTTGGATGCAGATGCCATGCATGCCGGAGAAGAGTAGATCTAGAAATCTAGATAGATCTAGATCTAGAATCTCGTCTCAAAAAAAGACTGATGCATTGATTAAATTGTGTGCAAGTACTGCAAGCCAGAATCAGCAAACCCTTGTCACTTTCCTGAGAATGTACCCTCTCACAAATTTAACCACAAATGACCTGAAAATTAGAATCTCCAGCTGTTAATGTAAAATCAGTCCTCTTCTATTGCTGTGAAATAGAGATTCAACGATACAACTTTCAAAAAATGCAGTCTTTTGCCATCAAATGGCCATGACTATGACACATCCTAGTGTAGACTGTTTTCTTAGAATTGTATCACAGAACTGCACTTTCACTTCCATTTTTTCCTCAGGTTGACTTGACCTAGATCTAGTGTGATCAATTACCATCATGTGTGGTATATGGGCAGTTTTTGGATCAGATGAAAATGTGTCTGTTCAGTGTAATGCTGCACACAGAATTACCCACAGAGGGCCTGATGCCTTCCGGATTGAGAACATTAACCATCTTAAGGTAAAAATATGATTGTCAAGTTCATTAACTTCATTTAACAGGGATATTTAGACTAAATGAAAATACATACGTATACAGACCCATTTGAACCTGAAGGATGAAGAATGACACTTCCGAGAGAAGTTCAATCATTTGACTTTATGATGAACCCTAGTAGTACTAGTTGATCCATGTTAAGACATTTACTGTGGACATGATCAAATTCATATTTTTATCACAGAGATTTTTCTCTGCTCAAACACCTAACTCGTTAATTATTACAGAAATTTAATTCATTGCAGCTTCGGCAGCTTCTCTTCTTTTTGCTCTGCACTACCAAAATGAAATACATTGTCCACTCTTTTTGTTTGTAGCTCTCACTCCTTAAATTTTTTAATTCCTAGAACTGCTGCTTGGGATTTCACCGTCTAGCTATTGTGGATGACTTAACAGGAATGCAGCCTCTTCGTTTGTACACTCACCCTTACATCTGGTTGACATACAATGGAGAGATCTACAACCACAAACAGGTGAAATATATTTTTCTTGATTTATATATTAAAGTATCTAGATCTAGATCTATGTGACATTTGTTTAATTTTTTTTTTCATCCTAAAGTTTGTTTATATATTGAAAAAAAAAAAATCCCAACTTTTCAAAGCTAGCTCATTTCTAATTCATTATAAACATTGCTTTGATCAATTTCCAAAAGACGAAACCAAAGCAAAATGCATCGTCTCTTTTAAAAGGATGTAATTTTCCAAGAACTAGTTTAAAAAAAACACACACAAAAGAGGCTCAGAGGCTTGGTTAAAAGGAAAATACAGCAAATGGACATGATCTCAAGAATATTAGAGAGATGAGTCTATGTATTGAAAGCTAAACGCTAAGTGCACAGACTACCCTGGCAGTTTCAAGTGTTTCAAAGACAAAGAAAAATGTCCAAAATCATGTAACTGTAGTGATTAGTAACATTTTTAATGTTGCAGTTGTACTTTTGTGTTTGTATCACCAGTTTGTTTTATATACTTTTGATGATGTCTATAAATTCTTATTTTATTATTGAAATTTATAATAATTGGTGTAGAGTATGAATGTCTCGTTAGCATTGTGATAGAATTAATACACCATAATTGTGTAAAATGTTCTAGCTGAAACCTTCTGTTTTTTTGTTTTATTTCATTAGTTTGCTTGTTATCATTTGTGTCCAATTTTCATTACATGTAGGGACAATAATAACAATTAGATAATATATAAATACATTTTTCATGTAGAAGCAAAAGGCTTCCCCATGTGCACCAGCCTAAATATGATAAAATGAATACACACTTATATATTTACTTCAATTATCAATAATATTAAGAGAGGTACAACAATAACAACTGATTCATTTCATGATCCTGTCTGCCAGGCTGTTCTTGTTTTCAGTTTGCAAAAACTGAAGTTCTAACACCTTTGAAGCTTGCTCATCATTGTTTCATGGATTGTTTGATTTCGGGGCATTTCTTATTTTTAGAGTATTTTCTATTAGGGAAATGTTTGTAACCCTCATTAGGTTTTTTTCTTTTCTACTAACTTAAATGTTTACATATTTTCTCGATTAGCTGGACGAAGAATTTGACTTGTCAGTAAGTACCCAAGTAGATGGAGAGCCAATCATCCATCTATACGAAAAATTTGGAGCAGAGTTTATGGCCAAAAGTCTTGACGGTGTCTTTGCCTTCTGCATTCTGGACATTGCCAACAGAAAGGTCATTCTAGGTCGGGATACATTTGGTGTGCGTCCACTGTTCCGCTTACGGACAGATGAAGGATTTTTAGCCGTTTGCTCAGAAGCTAAAGGTCAGTGTGTATCACAAAATACTAGTTCCATAATTTTGTGTCAATTGTTGATTTATTATAGGTTTTAAAAAAAGCCTAAAATCAAGATTTTTTTAATGTAAAATTAATGTATAGTTTGAAAATATTTATTATTAATGTTTGTCATAATATATATAATATTATAAATGTAAGAGGTAATTGCTGATTATTTAAAATGAAAACAAAAGCAAATTTGGTAATTATAAAGATTTTCCACAGTGACAAATGTATGAAAGAATGAGAGGATAGGACTGCTTTGTTGAATTTGTTGTGTATGGCCTTCAGCAAATGTATTAATTTTATCATGTATGTCCGTATTTTCTTCCCACAAAGGTTTGTTTGGCCTCTCACACTCACTGACAGATGATGAAGCAAACATAGAGCCTTTTCCCCCTGGTCATGTGGAGATTTATGACTTAGACATGCAAGGACATGCTTTCCTC
Source organism: Bullina lineata (assembly GCA_039654405.1). Classification (NCBI taxonomy): domain Eukaryota; kingdom Metazoa; phylum Mollusca; class Gastropoda; family Bullinidae; genus Bullina; species Bullina lineata. Next base: position 7,943 of record JBDFRD010311007.1, read on the forward strand.
AAAGAGTCGCACTGTTTCAACAAGCCAGGAATGTTTCCTTTTTATAAGACAGCTATTTCTTCTTTTTGTAAGTTTCATTTGCACTTGGAGTTTTTGTTTCATGAAATTGATAAGTCTTCACTTTCTATTTGGAAGGCAGAACAACTTAGTGGGTAGGGTGTTCACTTACTGAGCACATGGATTCAAGCTCAAATCAATCCTGGCAAGTGGGGTTTTGTTGATTTTTATTTACTCAGACTGGGTAGTGCCGAGCCTGAATGCCAAGATCTATTAGACATGGCCCAGAAATTGAAGACCGATTATGTACATTACACTTTCTATCTCTAGCTGTTATGATCTTCACAATAGAAAGTTGTGTCAGTAGCTCAAAAATCCTCATCTGTTGGCCGATTGTTACATTGAAAAAAATGGCCACATTTTGTAAAGTCTGTTAAAAATGATGGGAGGAAAAACATTAATCTGGATGCATGTAGCCATTTGAAGTCAATTTATTGTTAACTGAATGTGGAAAAGAACAAATTGTTCTGTACTCATAACTGCTATGCATCTTGAAAGGATATTGAGTTCTAAAAATGTACAAACATGAGTAAATAATTCATTTGTTGTCTATTTCTTCAGCTGATGATATAAAGAAAAACATAGCAACACTTCTGGAAGCAGCTGTTGAGAAACGCTTGATGGCTTTCAGGCGCATTGGATGTCTTTTATCAGGTGTTTATTTTGATAACAGAAGTCATAGTATACAGTTATGTAATAGGTGAAATCTAGTACATTAATTGCAAGAATCACACTTTTTTGCTCTTACCTCAGCTGAGAAGAAGAAACGTCACTCCTACACACATAGTGTGACACTGAGTTGAGAGTTCTCAGGGTCATACCTTAGTATTGCAAGTGGATTGCAAGCCTAACATATTTTTCACTAGCTTGTGTATTGATGGGGACAAAGTGTGCTTTTTCCCGGAAAGTGTTTTTTTTTAAGTACAGTTAGTGGGGTTTTTTTTAGGTGAGTCAGCATTTGGGTCTTCTTTGTGATTTACATGATGTTGATACTTGTAGGATGTCGAGTTCAGACAGCTTTATTCCACCTTTTGGAATGCATTTTCTTAATGTATGAAATTGGATTCCAGTTGGTGCGTTTCCTTTATGCATGACATTCCTTTTTAACTTTGAAGTTTTGATGAGGTTTCTGTTCAACAAATTTTTGAACATTTCTTCTCTTTTTAAAGAATTTTTATACGTTTAGTTTCTTTAGAGTTGAGAGAAATAAATAGATGAAAAGAAAAAGAATATGTTTATGTTTTTGAACTTATAAAGAAATTGTTTTGAATTTATTTGCCACAGGTGGACTTGATTCCAGCTTGGTAGCTGCTCTGCTTGTGAAGTTGGCAAAAAAGAAAAAGCTAGATTACACTATACAAACATTTGCCATTGGTTTTGAAGGCAGCCCTGATCTGACGGCAGCTAAAAAGGTCAAGCAGTAAACTGTTTGTGACTTTGTAGTATTGTTGAATATATAATTCGTACAATGTAAAAAAAAATAAATTATATAGTCTATGTCAGCCAGGCTCCTGTAGATTTGCTACCATTACAAAACAACTTGTTTAAACAGTTGAGGAAAATAACAGACCCAGTATATTGTTTTCATTAAGTTTTTATAAAATGAATACTATACAAAAAAGACAGCTGTTTAAATGTGATTTAATTTAGTTTGCACAAAAGGCTGCAGTGAGAGTGCTTGGTACAAATGTCTGATGTATCTCTATTTGCTGCTTGTCTTCCAGGTAGCTGATTACCTGGGAACAGAGCATCATGAGATTACCATAACACATGAAGAAGCCTTAGGTGCCATTGAGTCTGTCATTTTTCATTTGGAAAGTTTTGATATAACAACAATTAGAGCCTCTGTAGGTAAGTAGCATAAATAAAATACACATTGTATAGCTGCAAGAATGTGTTGACTACATATAATATATTTATATCTGTAAGGACAAAAAGCAGTTTATATTTCAGCATTTCGATTATACATGCATTGATTAACAAGCATACCACGGTTTCAGAGAAAACTATTGAATTGAGAACTGATAATAAAATAAATGGCATTCTCAATTTTTTTTACAACTTTTTAATGCAGAAAAATAATACATGTAACTCTAATCTTATATAAATAGAAAAGATTATCATTGTCAAGTTGGAGGTGTTGATGTCTTCTTTCAGGGCTTCAGGGGTATTCCATCTGGGCCTGCTGCTTTCCTTGATTTCATGGTCTTGATAGCTTTTCTTATTTCCGCTTTTGTTGGGGGGTTGATGTTCACATTTAGGTTTTCATTTACGTCTGGTATTTCAGGGGGCTCTGGAGGTGACGGTCTATTCAGAATCTCCTTAAAGTGCTCCGCCCATCTCTCCCTCTGTTTAGCCTCACTGGTGATAGTACAGTGGTCTCCACCTAAGAACCCTCCATTCTCGTGAAACGGAATTTTTCCTATATAATCCGTCCGCATAAGAGCCCGTTTTCAACTAAAAAATCCGCCTAA
>JBDFRD010311118.1:0-5000 GCA_039654405.1 Bullina lineata
TCTATCTATCTATCTATCTATCTATCTATCTATCTATCTATCTATCTATCTATCTATCTATCTATCTATCTGTGTGTTTGTCTGTCTGCCATTTGTCAAAACTGTTCCACCAATCAGAACATGACACAGATGTCCATAACTCCTGTGATGGAAGGAATGATTTTGAAAATTACTATGTTCATAAATAATTGATATAATCATAAAATCAAATGCATTCGGTTATATGGCATCATAATGATTAGATAGCACAGACTCCGATTGCAGAGTTTGTGTAATTCAATACTTAATTGCATCACAAAACACTCAGTGACACAATTCACTCCATGATCGGTAGATATGAGGAAGAAAAATTGGAACATGAGAATCAATCCCATTCAATTATTATCTTAACGCCCTGGCTGTGTGTTCCACGCACTCTAGCCCCATAATCTGTGAAATTAAAATGCTGACGCGACACTGCCAATATTCTTTAGTGATCAGGGCCGCGCTTCGATTTGCACGAATATCAAACGTTGTTATTAGAGGGCTTTTTCCTTTTCATGGCTATACGTGCCGTAACCTTGAAGTCTTATTATTTGTCGTCTTACACAACTTAATCATATCCGCTTACGTGTGTCTGTCCGATAGTTATTTAATTAAGAGAAGGGTTAGGAGTCTGTGTGTGTGTCTGCGTGTGTGTGTGTTTATAAGGGTGGTTACCTACGTCCTTGCCATTCTATTGCGCAATTCTTCCTCATGATCCCACTACTTCCTCTTTTTTCCTGCCTTCCATTTTTTCCGGGAACTTTAGGAGGTCTGTTCTACTGTAGCCATAGCACAAACTCTACAGATGACGTAAAACAAGTCCATCGAACTTCAAAGGTATCAAGAAGGCGGCGTTTCTTTGAAGTGTGGAAGCAAAGCATGAACAGGTTGTTGTTTTTTTTAACTCCGTTGCGACATTGCGAAAAGAGCTTCAGAAAGGTTGCTTTGGTGCTGGGGAAAACTTGTTCCAAATTTCGGATAGGTTTACAAATTAAGAACAAATTACATCTAAATGCAGGAAGTTCTGGTGATTTTCCAACAAACCGTTAAATTTAGAATTGTGACTCAGCGATACCAAATAAACCAACTACGGCCCCCTCATTTTTATTCGATAATTTTTACCAGAAACGAGTCTAAAATCTGGCCTTGATATTACGAATTGAAACAAAATCCTGTCCATAGGCCTAATTTAAACATGTTTGCTTTTCTTCGTGAGGACTTTACAGGCATGGCTAAGTATACAGATGAGGCTGCATCCAGTTTTCTTGAAAAATAAGTGGATTGCGTGATGTAAATGGAAATCACAAGAAAAAAGAGCTATCCCGAAGAAAACAAAGACAAAACGACGTGTCGACACTTTCTGTCTTCAAGGGGAACAAATAATAACAACAAAAACAATCACACAAAAGGAGAAAAGAAGAAAGAAAAGAATAAAAAGAAAAAACTTAGCTTCATGCTTGGACTTGGAAAACGAGAAACTCTTTGTCGGCATGTTGGTTCGTCTTTGTTTTCTTCGGGATCTCTCTTTTTTCTTATGATTTCCATTTACATTGTTCGGCGTCCCTACAGCCTTTATCCACTTGTTTGCATTCAAGTAGAATGCATAGGTTGACCTTAAACTCTGAAAGTTTCAGAATGAATACTGTACTCTTTTCTAACCTTATAAAGGAGCTTCATTTTTCAAACTGAATAATACTTCCCGAAATTCTTCAACTTTTTGCTTCTTAGAAGCGTTTTATTGTGACTTTTTATTACTCCCAAGTTCTTCTCCACTGATTAAGAATTTATTTACTAAATATACACAAATGTTTGAATAACAACGAAAGCCAGATCCCTGTCTGATAGTGTGGGAAAAATGTTGGCGTACTGGCGGTCATGGATCCACATCGCATGCACTTGTGTTCCGAATATCTATAAATATGGGAGAATTCATGATGTTTTAGAATCAGTTACGCTAGATATCTGCACCGCTTGCAATATGTGTGTTTGAACGAAATAAATCATTTATGTTATATTTAACGTAAACATATTCGTATACATGTTGTTTCTTAATTGTTGTACTGTATAAATATTGTGAATTATTCTGTAAAGTTGTAATATATTTGTACTAATAGTCTATATTGTGTTCTTTTCAAGTTAGATTATGGTAAAGTTGATTTCGTATTCTATGTGAACACATGGTCTGTAATGCATATTGATTTGGAAATATGTCTTCTACCAGCATATCCTTATTCGATAAATACTTAATCTACAGTATTTCTTCTTCTCTCCGCTCCGCAGTTCCTGGAAAAGAAACGCCTGGCGCGCAACGTCGCCAAAGCCGCAAAGCTTCAACCCAGACAGACATTCCGCCTGTCCACCCGCCACACTTGTTAGCAGCTCACTTTCCAGAGACTCCCGAAATCGTCTGCTCGTCACGAAATGCCATTGTGACGTCTGCCACTACGAAGCCAAGCAGCAGAAGGTTTATTTCCCTTTGTTCGACCGGAAGCGAGACAGGCTTTCTTCGGGTCGCTGCGGAAAATTCACCCAGAAGCATTTTACAAACGGGGAAGTACAGAATTGCTCGTGTTTTCATTCTTACTAAGTACAACAGTTTAATTGAAGAGAAAAAGCAGACTCTCTTCTGCATACGAGATGTAATCGGGATACCCACGGCTAAAATTATCTTCTGTGGTTTTCATTGTGATTGACCTAGTCAAGTATTATGCGTTTTATGAACAAAATGGAAATATGGAATTTCATGTATGACACAATAGAAAATGTATTATATAGGTCATGGTTTTATCATAATATTTGATTTAATTTGTCGCTTCTGCTGATGACTGATGCCCCTGTGTTGTGACTGTGCAGAATGCATGCAATTATCCCCGATAGTATTTACGCTTTGAATTGAGGCAAAAACATTTTACAGCAAAGATGTACAAATAGATAAACTACAATGTACTACAACTGCTGTTGCTGCTGCTACTACTTCTTTCTTTCTTTCTTTCGGCTTTTCTCTGTCTTTTCTCGCTCCCTTCCTTCCACATGGCCGTCCTCTAATCTATCTGGTATAAAACGGATAAAGCAATAAAATGCAACCAATACGTCGCGATAAAGGTCAGAAATGTGATTGTATTCCCTAACTACACGTTCATTAAAAGAATGTGATCGCTATATTATTCAACATTAGAACTGTACACAACGATGCCAAAACAGTCCCAAATTACGTGTTATAATGGTAAGCTTAGTTTTCCAAATGAATGAATTGAAACTAGGATTCCAAAGTTTAATAATTTACAGTACTTCATTTCAAAGTGTCCCTTGGGAACACTCGTTCAAAGGGATAAGTTTAACACTGAGTTTAAGGTGTCTTACTTGGCCTCTCGCCAATCGACTAAAATGTTCACTTCAACACTGCAACTATTATATTATATTTGTTAAATCGTTCATTATTATTATTATTATTATTATTATTATTATTATTATTATTATTATTATTATTATCATCATCCTCATCATCATCATTATTTATGTAACGTTGGCTATTTTGCGCCTGCTGTCCTTCAACATCGTCCGAATCATCATCACTTTTTTTTCTATTGAATTTACTGTATGTCTGGAGGGGGGAGGGGGTCTCGATTTACTGGGGAGAAATGAAAACAAGTACCTCAACACTTTGAACACAAAAAGTATTAATTACCTTCCCCCAAAATGAAAACATTTGAAAACCAATGAAACGAATTAAACCGGATTAGCACATACAAATTCTTTGACTAAAGATATCTGGTGTCGTCGTTTCTATTCTTGTCTACTTAATTTTAAAAGAAATCCCGCAGTGAGAATTAATTCAGGGAACGCATGACACACGCTTTGAGCGTCGGTGACACACAACCTTGAGGATGAGGGCTGGTCGCGAGTGTGTATGCGTCAGTGTATGTATGTGTACGTATGTGTGTACGTGCGTCTGCGTGCAAATATGTGTGTGGGAGTATGTATACACTTGGAGAGGTGAGTTCCTCACTCAACCATGATCTCTTTTATTAAAACCAACGCTGACGTCAGCATGGATGTAACAAGACAAAGTGGAACATTTGTAAATTTGTATACAAACGAGAGCTTTTTCTTTGACGCTGTGTGGCAATTGAGATTTATGTTTTGTTTACCTTTCACATAGTCATCGTCATCACTCTGTCCTTCATTTGCGGCTTTGTTGGTTTTTTTGAATAGATAAGTCTTGGTTTGTGAGAGGCATCAATATACAGTGTACTATGATTTCTGTCCTTGCAGACCGATATTTAGATTCGTTTTCAGGCATTTATTCAACACGACATTCTTTGGCGTCTTGTGTTAATTTAATACTTAGATAGATTCTATATATATAATGACATCTTTTTGCTTGAAGCGCTAATAAAACAAGTTCAGAACATGACATACATAATGTTTGACTGCGTATGAGACAAACGTCTCTTGCCCCCTCCCTAGCCTCTGAGAAACACACCTCTGTCAACCCCGCTTGTGTTTCAGAATTGTAAGAAGTTGGGGTTTTCCTTAGTTTGGGGAAGCCAAGCCTGTTGTCTCAAACGGTTATCGTCTAGTCGATGTGAATATAAAAAGCCATTTTTAAACTCAGAATAGACTCGACAAGCCTAATGGGCTCAGAATACAGTTGGCGAACTTTTCAGACGGCTGGGCCAAACCCTGTCTCAAATCTTAGCTTGCTGTATACCTAATTTAATCGCGTCGACTTCGACTACTTTCATCAATGGACGTTTCAATTCATTACCGCCGAAATTCCTCCCTCCTTTCGCTCATCAAAGAGATCTTGAAATGAATAGCATTTCGTGACGTCTCCAATTAAAGAAGCTGAAACGAAAGTACATCTTCTATTTTTGGTAGAGATATTCTTAAAATAATGATGGATTTTACTCTTACTTTCCTTAGATCCATTTCATATGTGCTCCAGACAATGTTTGTTTGTCTGCCCTTTGATC
>JBDFRD010311118.1:7500-10472 GCA_039654405.1 Bullina lineata
GAAAAGAGAATAGTGAATAGTTTAATATCAAACTGTCACCTCCATTCATTCGTTGAAAATTAATGTTTCCTTCCATAAGATAGAAATACGAGCGTTAGTTCCGTTCAATGTTGACATTTTGGACCGTGTATACACTGAACTACTGACTCAAATTCTCACCTTTTTTGCATCTGACCAGGCACCTTTCAAATATATAAAAATAATAATAAAATAATACGATTTTTCTTTTTCTTTTAAAAATGTAGCTCCTGTCCAGATATTTGTTTCTTCGAACCGATCTAACTTACATAAATGGGACTTCTTTTGCAAAAATGCAATTAGGTCTAGCTGAACAAATTTTGCGAATAGTTATGCAAAAGAACAAAAATACAGTAAGTTCTACCAAAACGCGGCTAGCTTTAGACCAGTTCAACAAACGCGATTAGCTCTGCAACCGTTTGACAACCTGCATTTGTTTTATTAGCAGATCATCCGATTTAATATTTCTTCAGACAAACCTCATTTTTTTTCTTGACCTTTTCATTGCCTTTCCCGCGTTTTCTAGTTGCTTCCTGGTACGACAATTATAAAATGGGGGCTGCCGAGAAGCAAACAAAGAAAGTCAAAAAAGTAACAATGAGGTGGAATGCTTTTAATGGTTAAAAACGTCACAAAACGAAACAAAATTGAGACGTATCGACAATTACTGTCTTCTAAGAGAAGCAAAAACAATAACAATTACATGAATAGAAGACCCATTATAGTAGGAGACAAAGAAAGAACAAGAAAAAGAAAAAAGAGTAAAAGAAAAGAGAAGTAATTTAACTGAAAAGGCATCAAGTTATTTTGCTTTTCTTTTTCTCTGTTTCTCTTTTTCTCTTCTCTTCTTTTTCTTTTTTCTCTTTCTTTGTCTCCTACTATAATGGATCTTGTCTTCATGTAAATTTTGTTGTTTTTGTTTCGCATGGAAGACAGTAATTGTCGAAACGTCTCGATTTTGTTTTGTTTTGTGACGTTCATACCATAAGAAGCATTCCACCTCACTGTTACTTGTTTGACTTCTGGTACGAGAGTAGTACCTGAAACCCGGTAAGAGACTGAGTTTAATTAAACTTTTAAAAGTTCACATAAATAGTAGTTCTTTGTCAACGCGAACGTGTCCCTTGTGTTTAGCCTCACTATACAAGATTGCTGACATTTTCATTGTTCTCTCTTCTTATCCAAATCCTTTTATTTCAAAATTAATTACCTCCATCCCCACCCCATCCCCCGTTCTCCCCTGTTCGTTTTTCTTTTTCTTTCATCTTGTTTTGGACTACCTGAAAAAAAAAAGTCATGCATGTAAAAAGTGCAGTCTGAAAGTGAGAACAAGAAAGATAATGAGTTTGTTACTTTGGCATAATAATCTGATAATACAAAATGTACTCATGCAACTACTTTTGTCTAAAGTTCAGCTTCCCAGTAGCATTCATAAATTCGATCGTATTATTGTGTTTGTTTTTTTTATTGTTGTTGTTTTTATTGAGGGCTGGGGGCCCGGGGGGGGGGGGGGCGACTTTGTGCGTTCCCGCTCCCTCTCTCCATAATACCTTTTTTACGTTTTCTATTCTATTGTACATTTCTTTTATTAAAATCTTGGTTTCTCCCTTTATGATGCAGTGAAAACGTATAGATGTTGAAATACTCTGGAGAACATGCGACTCGATGTAGCCGGGTAAGAACTATTTCTGGAAAAGTCATGGATTTATTCGAATTTTAACTCCAAAAATATTAATTTTTGAGAAAATACGAAAGTTCATAACATAGTTTGTAACTGGGTTTCCCATTGCGTTGAAGAATCTCCACCACCAGTTTGTTAACGTAAGATCTTTCCAAACTTTTCTTCTTTTACTTTAAGTATTTCACATGGCGTCTTCATAAATATCATTAGAATATCAAGTAGTTCTATGAGATATGACTGCCTTTCATAAAAGTGTGCTTGTTTAAAACAAGGTAATTGATTTTAAACGACGTATCGGTAAAATAGGGTTGTAACAGTAGTCATATTTTGCTTGCTTTGAATTTAATACTTTTAAGGCCATTGTTTTATTGTGGTAGTAAGTTTCTTTTTACATCGTTAGCATGTGCATTACAATCGTTGATGACTTTGTTGAAATACAATGAACGTGTATATCAATAATCACCTGTTTCAGGTGTACATATAATATGCCATTTCACATCCTAACTGTTCTCAGCCGCCTGTGATAAACGAACAAGTAATGCTTGTTTCTTTTCCTATTTTTTTTTTCATTTTCATGGCATGTTTAATTGTTAAAGGATAACATTCCTCAGTCGAATCTCGTTGCGTCTTTACAGAAGCAGAACTTGGTGTGGTTGTTTTGTGTACGTGAAATGATTCTGAAATTGCTTAAAGTAAGGCCATATCAGAGACAAGAAACTTTGCGTACATTTTAGCTTTCGTTTTATTAAAATGTTTGTTTTTGTTGTTGTTTGCACCTGGTCTTAGTTCCTGCAATTCATCACACAAACCCATACGTTCTGGAAGAATATAACACGTATTGCATTCAATCTGTTTCAACTGTGAATGATGGAAGATGGAAAGAATAGAAGTTTTGACGAATCCATATTTATTAATGTAATGTGATACAGCCAGTGTCACTATATAGAGAAAAGGACAAGATGAAGTACCGGTAAGGCGATCCATCAAATGATCAGATTGCATTCACTTGATTATAGGATTTTTGGCATAGCGTCAAGGGATGACTTACTTGTAAACCTTTGTAACCATGATAGTTGGCATAGCGTCAAGGGGTGACTTACTTGTAAACCTTTGTAACCATGATAGTTGGCATAGCGTCAGGGAATGACTTACTTGTAAACCTTTGTAACCATGATAGTTGGCATAGCGTCAGGGGATGACTTACTTGTAAACCTTTGTAACCATGATAGTTGGCATAGCGTCAGGGAATGACTTACTTGTAAACCTTTGTAAC
>JBDFRD010311229.1:0-10471 GCA_039654405.1 Bullina lineata
TATTGCATTTCTGATTTTGTCTCTTTTAGTCTTCCCTACAACTCTTCTAAGATATTTCATTTCAGTTGCCTGTAATCATAATACAATAAATACATATATTACAGTATGTTTTGTAAGTTTTTCCGTCGGCGATATCACACCTGACAACAGGACTGGAAAACCGAAGCTAAACAAAGCTTCCTTGTCGTAATTTGGCCGCAATTGCCCATAAACCATAATTTCTGATGGCTCCCCATAATTTCTTACAGCAAGTTGGCATGTCTGTTTTATTGACCACTCAGCATAAAGATATGAACAACATATACAAGTACCTGGAAACTTCAGGGCATTCCAAATAATAATAGTGTTGTCTACACTGCAGGTAGCCAGCCAAACATCTTGAGGAGACCAGCTCAAGTCAAGGACATCTGAATAAAGAAAAATAAAACAACTGGTATCTCAGGCTCAGCAATGGAACGAAATTATTCGGCTTCGCACATACCACTCTTTGTACCAGAGATGGAGACTTGAAGAAATATTTTTCAGATAATCTTCCTTATATTTATTTTTGCAAGTACGAAAATCGACTTCTTTTGACAAAATAATGCCTTTTCTTTCACATACTTATATATATTATATATATTTAAAAAACAAAAAACGTTAAAAAAATTCTTTATTGCAAGCATTCTCTTCCGCAACTTTTGTACTGTTCATTGTATTAAAGTCTTTCTCATTATCGATCATAAAGAATGGATTGCAATATCACATATGAAATGAAGCACTTCATATTTAATAGATTACTCAGGTTAGCAAGTGCAGCAAAGCCTACAAAAGACCCACAGAGCTAGAGCATTACATGTTTCAATAGCACAAAGGGGAACAAATGATTAAAAAAAATTAAATTTGAACATCTCCAAGACAGGACCCTTAAAAAAAAAGGAAAAGTAAAGTTCCTTCAAGGCCTATGAGGCCCATACAGCCAGAGCTTATCCTTGTTTCCGTAGCATGAAGCGGAACAGATTGTTTTTAGATAATCTCCTAGACAGGATGCTAGTCTGTCGTAAGTTTACTTCCCCAGCAGAATATGCCAGTACCCAACTCACACCTGGGTGGGGAGAGGAAAAATGGTGTAAAGGGCACAGCACAGTCGCCTGGAGTTGAACCCTGAGCTCTCATACTAGGAGTCCAACGTTCTAACTATTTGGCCACCAAGTGATGTGGATCTCTGTGAACAAAAAGCTTACCCCCTGAATGACCCCTCAGAGTGAACACTGGCCTCCATTGCTCTACAATGACTACACTGCCAGATGACCCGAATGCTTTGGAGGGACCCGCTCCTCGACTTGTCTGCCATATCATCACGAGCTTGTCGTCTCCACCAGAAGCCAGAAATTTGCCGCTATGGGACCATCTGACACAATTTACACAGGCTGGGGTAGAGAAAAAAAAAAGAAAAAAAAAAATACTGTTGAGAAAAATGCCTTCAAATAAAAATTTTCATTCAGTGTTAAAAAACACTGTTCAATTTAAAAAAAAGATGAGACTACTCAAACGTCACATTCTACAAATTAACTAACAACCCCAGCCCCATATTTCTATCACCAGAAAAAAGAATTATGGAACAGGCTGTTTGGTATTTTCTCATTTATAGATCTATAAAAATCAAATTAATTAATTAATTAAAATATAGCAATACTTCACTGACACTTAAGTATTAAGAGTAAAATCACCTTCAAATCTTTAAGATTCACATGCTATTTCTAAATCGAAATCAGTATGTTCTTTTGAAGTAAAAAATGTTTGTTCTGATCATTTTTCTTTTTTATTTGACATTACATTTTTCGTATTTTGTGAAAACAAATGGATAATTAGACAAAGTGTTCCATTGTTCATTTTACTTGTATTTGTAAAGAAAAGTGAATTGATACAATAAAAGTATAATCAAAGGAATTTCCAATAATAGCGTCTTCTTGAAACTTGTGTCATAGTATAAGTTTGAGGTCACCTACCCAAATGGTCCATCTGACACAAAATCTTCGGAACTCTTTCGTCCATTTCTTCCCCTTCATCACGAACTGGAGCCATGTTCCATATGACAATTTTTCCATAGCTTTCCCCTGGAAATAAAACAAATTAACTCTTATGATCATACTAGATTAATTCGATGAACAGCTACAAAAGTACAAACCATACCGTGGAACAGACAAACAGCAGCCACATCAGTATCTGATGACTGCATGCGTCGACTGAATTAATGCGTTAGTTTTCTTATTACTTGATATAATCCATAGTGTACACGTTGAAAACATTTATACATGCACTTTCAAATTTCCTGTATTTTTTATCTTATTGCAAAACATAATTTTTATGTTATAAAAATTTGCATTAATCTTAAATGCACAAGTTCCATTAAAGAATTAATTATTAACATAATAATACTAAAAAGCCAACTGATAACACTGTGCGCATCCATTGTGTTCATGTTGTATGCAAAAAATGGAATAATCAAGATAATCAAACATTTGTATGGCACTCACCTTGACCTCCTGTAACAAATCTGGAGCCATCTGGATGTATGTCAATTGAAAAAATGGGTTTCCCTGTAAAAGAGACATATATAAAAAAGTAAAGAATATTTGTATTCTGTGTTACCTCATATTCAGTAGTTAAATGATGTACTAAATTTTAATGGCCATGTACATACTTACTAATCACAGTGAATATCAAATCAATAAAATAAGACACATTTAGGGAACTTTATAAAATGCAGACATCTGGATTACTACTTAGTAGTAAAGTTCCTTCAACTTCAAGGCAAATGAGGCCCATAGAGCAGGAGCTTATCCCGGTTACACAGTAGTGTGAAGCAGAACATTATATATATATATTTTTTTATGATTTTTAAATCATCTCCTAGACAGGACGCTAGTCTGTCATAGGTTTACTTCCCCAGCAGAATGCTGATACCAAATTCGCACCTGGATGGGGAGAGGAAAAATGGTGTAAAGAGTCTTTCCCAAGGGCACAACATGGTCGCCGCTCAATTCAAATCCAGGACCCATATTTCAGAATTTGTTTTTTTAATTTGTAAGTAAATAGAAAACATAGATCTAGATCTAGACCAATGAAAAATGCTCCCTGAACAGTTTGACATTTTTCTGACGTCTAGTCTCAGCTTGAAAGGCAAATCAAGAATATGATGAGTCGTCAGAAAATTGTGAATTGGCCTAACAATTGGCTACAATGGACCTACACTAAATATCTAAAAAAAAACATCATCATTTAATGCTTGCCTACCAATCCCACCATTCATGTCATAGGTCCATTGATGGAAGGATTTCCGAACACGGTCTTATACCCCAAGTAACTAAAGAGGGCTTTCTTTGGTGGGTTAGGATAAAAAGAAGGGCCTTACTCCTAACCCTATCACTAACCCTTACCCCTAACCATAACCATTACCCTATCACTAACCCTTGCAGTCTTGCAATGCCACCGCGTTTGGAAAACCTCCCCCACTGATACTAATCTGGGTACTGGTATGGGCCTACTACTCAAGACACTATTCAGATTAATTAGATCTAGAATCTAGATTCTAGATTTTTTTAGATTTCAACTTTCTGAAAATTACATATGAATTTATAATTACAGTATTACGAAACAAATGCATTGGGCCTAGATCTAGACTAGATCTATTTGGATTGTAATCAATCACAGCAGCAGAGGAATTGAAGACCTTGCTCAGCAAAATAGATACACACAACATGAATATAATACAGAGGCCAGAGAAAAAGAAATATAGATCTATCCATCTTTATTTTACGCTAAATGCCACATTGGCTCCAAACTTAAATGTTGCAGAAGGAGGGGTGATTTTTGGAGACAGCAGAATGTGACACGAGTAGAATAATATCAAAATACAAAGAGAAGACCGGCGGGGTGGGATGTTGGGCTGGGTCCGAGTTTGGAGGTGCAGAGGAAAAGAGGTCCGTCACAGATCTGAAGTATTAACGAATTGAATTATACATTTATGAAATTCATACCATCATGGGAGACCCAAGAAGGTTTTAAGACCCTCATTTTCTGCGTCTCACACTGCACAAATCATATGAAAAACCGAAATCATCTTGATTACTCTGTCTACTTCGTATTGGAGTCCCGCCATTGTTTGCAATCTGTGGACTCATTCGGCGAAAATGTTTTATCGATTACACTGTGCTGATGGGATTTGTCCATCGCAAGTCTAAATTTTTCGAGGAAAAACACCTTCGTTTTTTAAGTAATCTAGATCTAGATCTAAATTTGAGTTGAAAGCCAATCTATGTTTGCATAGATAAATATTTTTTAAAGGAGTCAAGATCTAATTTAACCATAGATCTAGATCTAACTTCCTTTCTTCTTTTTCACACTCGTATCTGAAGATTTGCATAAAATTTGATTTGTACGATTATTCAAAATAAAGGGAAGTGACTTCTTCCATGTCCTTTTTATTGAATTTAGATCTATATTTCATAGTTACTGGACTTTAGTTTTCCGGCGTTGTATTGAGGGGCACCTTGCTGCTGTTTGCTTGTTTTTCTGGTCTTTTGCCTTGTCAAGATAAAAAAAACAACAACTAGCAAAATAATAATAATTCGGAAGATAATAGATATAGATCTTCATCTATGATGTCAAATAAGTCACTGAAGCTGTACAAACACTTATTGAGATGTGTTCAGAGACTGCCGTCAAATGCTCAACCTTACTATAAGCACCATATAAAACAGGTAGGCCTGCACGTCATTGTTACATGATGTATTTTATAATGACAGTGAATGTTATAATGTTGTCTATAGTTGTAGAATCTATAATGTAATGGTAAACAATAATATATTATTTGACAGGCCTGCCTAATACTAATTGGAAGATAAATGTGACTCCCTTGGTTTGACAATTGTTCTGTAGACCTTTCACAGAAAAGTTGATTTTAGGAATGCAAATTTGAATAGATCTTGGCGTGTATTGGGGCGTATTATAACGTAATTGTTGATATTTCTAAATTGCAAGGATACCAGTACACACTTATTTTTTTCCTCTCCTTGCTGTCAAAACTGGGATAAGCTCCAGGTAGATCTATATGGGCTTTATAGACCTTCAACTTCAAAGAACTTTACTTACTTTTCTTTACATAACTTTTCAAGGGTTTCAAGAGTCACGCAGATGAAGCCGATGAAGAAAGAATCAAGCAGATCATTGACAGAGCCATGGAGGATGCAGAATGGGTTCTAACAAAAGTAAGTAATGAGGGAACTTTTTAATTGTTTATCATATTTTTAGCAATTTTAGCGTGCATTGGAAAAAAATTACTATGAAGAAAAAAAAAGATTTCTAAAGTACATTCTGTTTGAGAAACCTTCGGTGACTTGAAAAAGAAATGTACTTTTACTTTTAGGAGGTGAATGGCAGTGCAAGATTCATGACTGGACATTTTGCCCAAAATTTCTGTATTTTTCTAACTCTTCATCCTGGAAAGAATTTTGAACGTCAGTATCTTGAGTAACTAGTCTTTGTTGATCCTCCCATGACTAAATTTCTGTGCATAAAATTGAACAGCGATATGCCCAGTACATGTATTTATTCATTCACAGCAAAGTTGGTGTTAGCCTTCACTTTCTTTTGTCAAATAACTCACTTCTTATCCTTCTGTTAGTAACTAAAAAGTTGTTTAATTTGGATTTGCTAACAATTTCTTATCGACAGTATAAACTTACAGAGAAATGACGAGCTGAAAGTCTTGACAATTTGTCACAACTCCACAATGGCAAATCCACATCATGCTGCTGATGCACAGGAGGAACTGATGGCTTCCATGGAACAATGATGAACGCACTGCCCTCTTTTGCATTCAAAGCTTATAAGAGGACAGTAAAATGGTTAAGCTTTACTGTTGTCTATTATTATATTATGTACTACTTTTGTGACTTTAGGTTTTAAAACAAATAAGATTACACTTGACATGTGTAGCAATTAAAAAAAAACCCACCAACAATCCAGAGCCAACGCTTTGAATGGTAAACTTTTTAAAAGTCAGAAAAAAAAAGTAGATCTAAAGTAAAGGAAAAGCAGTACATACTGGATTGACAGAAGTGCAACACTAAAATAAACTCTATAATCGGGAAAGTATAAAATTGATAGAAATGCAGTATTAATTGAAGTAATTTGAAGTGAGGGGAGAAATTAAAAGAGTATGAAAGAGGGAAGAACTTCCTGATTCTTCTGGTTGTTGACCTCTGTTGCTGTTTAGACCATCTGCTTTGTTTGACCATTTTTTTTCAGACACATCTTTCCTTTATTCTTTTTGTCAGCTGTGCCTTCTTTTGTTCATTTCATTCATTGCTTGATAGGAGGGCCTTGCTATCAGCAAAGTCAAGATTCTAGGGAACTATTGTAATTTTCCGTTCAATTTGTCTTTTTGGCTGTGGTATTTGCTATGAGTCATCTTCTGTCAAAATGTTGGCATGAACAGCAATGGGAAATACTATTATTACCATTTAATCATTTGCGTTGGCGCAGGGATAATTGAGTGTAGGACTCCCAATCCAAGGGTCCTAGGTTTGAATCCAGACATCAGCTGAGTGGTGTCCTTGGGAAAGACACTTTACTTTTCACCATTTTCCTCTCCCAACCCAGGTGCGAATTGGGTCCTGGCATATGTTGCTGGATGAATGATGTAAATATCTTTTTCACTTCAGGTTACCAAAACCAGGATAAGCTAGCTTTATATTTTTGACTTCTCATGTTTTGCCCTTTTCTACTGAGTTTAATTTGAATAAAGGAAAGACGCTGTGCTTCTTTTGTAAATTTTTTTGTGAATGCTTGTTTGGATGTGTTGTAGGATAATTTCTTATGCATATTTATATTTTTTCTTACTTTCGGTAAATTCTTTACTTCTTTTTGTGAAATCCTCAGGGTCCTGTTTTGACCTTTCCTTTGAAAAATAGGAGACTGCTTTGTTTGTTTATTATTTTTTTTACAAGGAGCACTGCTAGCTAAATTTTAGTGCACTATAAATTTATTATATATTTTACTATCAGTATCAGATACATTTATAGTATATCAGTTATTATTTTCAGTTAAATTTGCTGTTGGTTTTTTTTTTTTTGACTGATCTTTTCTTCTTCTAAAGTTATGTAATATTTGCTTTGTTTATCTACCAGCATTGGGAAGATACAAATTGGATACTGTATTTGGACAGGTTGTGTAATGAGAAGAATTTTTTCACCTCACCTTGTACTATGTTCACTTTATCCGAGGTTCAGTTTAACCATTTTGGCCCAAATCAAGGGAAGCAACAAGAAAATGCCAAGTGAACCGGTTTTCGTTTTTAGTGGTAGGTCTAGGGTTGAGGTGGGTGGGGGGACAATACAGCGGGCGAGCCTAGACTAGGCAAGAGCTCTTTCTTTCTGATTGCCGTCGCCAACGCCGAGCTGGGATTGTCTGCCGATGCCCGAGGCAAAGAATTTTATTTTCACAGCATGGCGACAGTGACACGGTCGGTCCGTTCTTCGCTTTCACTCATTTTGGGCGTTCACTTTATCCGATTTCCCCATGAAACCGGTTCATTTTATCCACTATTTTTTTACTTAAACAAATAGCGTTTCAATCGGGACCACAGAATATCGTTCACTTTAACTGATTGTTCAAATAAAGCATGTTCACTTTAAGCGAACTCCACTGTATTGTCTTTTTTAGTGAGAAGATCTTGATTTACAAAAACTATTTTCGATTTCTTATGATAAATTTTAGTGTGGAAAAAAGTGGATGTTGTGTTAATTAATATTAAAGACTGAAATGAAAATCCAGGGAATGAACACCATTAATTTAGCAATGAGCAAATACTGCTTATCGTCGATCGGTGAATTTGGCAGTGAAAGGGTTAAAATATTCTTATTCAGTTTAATCTGTGTTATTTTTTTTTTCTTTTGTTGAAGTGGAATAGTCTTGTTCATCTGTCGGTAGGTAGAGCAGTGAATGCCATGAGACAGGCGGACACAATACCTTGCCTTATTTTTCTGTTTTACTTTTCGTTGATGCTCTCACAGACAATGACTGCTATCAAGTTTTCAAGTACTGTGATTATTCTTGCTTTGATCTTACTGTTAATCCTAAATTTTTATCCTTCCCTTACTCTCAAAACTAATTTTTTCCATATTTTACATACTGTGGGTCTCATAGGTTTTGAAGGAACTTTATTTTACTCTTAATTCCATAAATGCAAAAAAGTGGATGAAGGCTGCAGGGAAGCTGAAAAATACAAAGTGGTAAATACAATCAAAAGAAGCGTTGTTTGTCTTCATCCTTGTCAGCATGGCTTCTTTTGCTTGTATTTGCCTCTTATTTCATTAACATTTCAATCTCCTCTTTTTTTTTATCATGGTTCTTACACAAATTTAATTTTTCATTTTCTCTTCATCCTGCGTTCTCATTCTTATTCTCATTTTGACTCAATACCTGTTCACCTTTGCCTCTCATCTCCCAAAGGTGGCCGTCAAAGCTTTGCCGTATCGAGAAGTTTTCATCGGCCACCTAGCAGCCACCGATGAACCGAGAACCGAGGCCATGACACGCCAACTGGAGCAGTGTGTGCTGACGGACATCGAGCGGTTCTGCACCGATCTGAGCCGGGTGCTTGCTGCCATCAACAAATTCTACACGGACAATTCCCTGGATTCTAACTATAGAGTGTGAAGGCTGCTGTCTGTGACTGATCCTGGCTGGCCGGATTTGACGTGCTTCGTGGAGGCTTGGTGGTGGGGGCTGTTGACAGAATCAGAGTGGATTTAGACACCTTGGAGGTGAAGGTCACTGAGGAGTGAGGCATGGTGGAGGTGAAGGTCATAGGGCAATGAGGTACTATGAAGGTGAAGGTCATTGAGGAGTGAGGCATGGTGGAGGTGAAGGTCATAGGGCAGTGAGGTACTATGAAGGTGAAGGTCATTGGGGAGTGCGGTACTGTAAAGCTTAAGGTCAGATGGAAGTAAGGCACCTTGGAGATAAAGGTCACTTGGGAGGGAGTCATGGTAAAGGTGAAGGTCAGAGAGGAGTGAGGGTACTATGAAGGTGAAGGTCATAGGGGAGTGAGGGTACTATGAGGGTGAAGGTCATAGGGAATGAGGCACCGTGGGGTTGAAGATCAGGAGGTCAGATGGGAGTGACACACTCTGGATTTGGAGGTCAGGAGTTCACATTGGTGGAGTTAAAGGTCACGAGGTCATAGTGGTGGTGCCGAAGGCCAAGAAGGCCGGATGGGCTGAAGTCTAAAGTTGATGACGACTAATGTGATATGGTCAGAACAAAGTTTGTGTTGTTGCGTCTTTAATATGGGGAGAAGTACAGGGTGAGCACAAAAACACTCCTTGATTTAAAATGTTCATAATATGAGAAGTTGAGTGAATATTTTCACAAAATTGGTGTCTACAGTTGCAGAAATTAATAAAGTTTTATGTGATATGGGTTGATTTCAAAGGCACTTTCACCTCAACTGAAAGGCACTCGATTACACCAGAAAAACGAAAATAGGCAAGTGTGTGCCAATAAGTTGATACCTAAGGTTTGATCATGCAGATATGTATACACATATTTCTTTCTTTGTAAGGTTTTTGGTTAAGTAACAATACATACATACTTACATACAATGTGGACTTGTGAAAGTGGGTGATACCTGTGTTAACGAAATAGTTAATTAAAGTCCAAGTTTTTCAATAAATTATAATCTTTAACGTTACTGTCTAGGAGTTCTACAAGTCCAAGGGTATCAAAGGAGGCATCTACCTGTTCAACTTCAACCAGCCCGACCTCGGGGCTAAGGAGATCCCCATAAAAGAAAGCCCCACGTTCAACCCCTCCACGTTTCAGCCCCACGGCCTAAGCGTGCTAGAGGACAAGGTGAAAGGCCAACACCTCGTTTTCGTCGTGAATCATCCACGGGGCGGTTCGGACTCCATCGAGAAATTCCGGTACTTTCCGGAAAGCAAAGAACTTCGGCACCTTCAAACCTACACCGACGCCAAATTAGGTTTGCCGAATGACGTAGCAGCTACGGGGACCGATTCTTTTTATGTAGTGAACTCTTTTTATTTTTCAAAGAGCGGACTCTTCATTTTGGAACACCTTCTTCTGCTGTCATGGGGGACGGTGCTGTACTACAACGGTAGCCACTTTGAAGAAGTCGTAACTGGTCTTCCTGGAGGGAATGGCATAGTGGTCTCAAAAGATGGAAGGTATTTCAGCTTAGCACTTGAGATTTTTTTTACTCAACTGATACACGTATCAAGAAACACCCTAATTGGTATTGGTCTTGGCGTTATCGAAGTTGTTGTCGTCGTCATCGTTGTCATTACTCCCTTTGTTTTTGCTGCTGTTGTTGTTGTTGTTGTTGTTGCTGCTGCTGCTGCTGCTGCTGCTGCTGCTGCTGCTGCTGATGATGATGATGATGATGATGATGATGATGATGATG
>JBDFRD010311340.1:0-10471 GCA_039654405.1 Bullina lineata
CTCTCTCTCTCTCTCTCTCTCTCTCTCTCTCTCTCTCTCTCTCTCTCTCTCTCTCTCTCTCTCTCTCCTCTTACTCTCTCTGTCTCTGTATGAGTGAAGGGCAGATGGCTTTTACTTTTAGAGGTGCAATGTCTTCTTGACTATTTTTTTTTGGTGGGGGGGTTTACATTTTTCAATCCCATCTCAAGTGTGAGTTTCTTTCTTTTAACAGTGTTTTTGTCTTGGACTTTTCAGGGTAAGGTTTTATGTAGAGGGCATCAAGGTGATTCCAAGTAAAAATTAAGTAGCTAATTTTTAGACACTTTCCATTTTATTATTATTATTTATCATCATTACAATTTACTCCCCCTTTTTTGTTCCCAGAACAGATAAAACAATAATAGATTCAACAAAAGTAGGAAAAGTGGGGCTTAATTTGTTTTTTCCTTAAAAATAGCACTGCTTTCTTCTTGTGCATATCTGTTGTTATTGTTATTATTATTGAGATTATCATTTTATTTAATTCTTGACTTAATAGTTTTAAAAAAATTATGTTGTTCTTCTTCGGTAGGATTTGAAGTTAAGAGGTAGCCACTGAGATTGTCTCTAGTTCAGGGGTCGTAGCACTCTAGAATCTCCTAAAATCTCCTAGAATTTTTCAGTTTCTCCTAAAATCTTCTAACTATTTGGCAGACTTGCCAACTACTGATATACCGGTAATATATTAATTTTCGTAGTCAAAATTGCGAAATCAGAAATGGACGATCGCCGGGCAGTTGGCGAGTAATCGATTGAAGTGTTGAATGATGTTGACAAACGTTCTTTATTTATACTTAGTTAGAGAATTTTTCGAAAACCTTCTAGAATCTCCTAGATATTTATAGGCCCATCGTGCTACGACCCCTGCTCTAGTTTATCATGAATTTATTCTTTTGCGTCAGTTAAGTCCAGAGCCCGGGGGCATCAAGTTTTCTGACTTCAAGGCATCGGGGACCAGCTTACGTAGTCAGAGGGTGAGTGGAAGAAATTCTGTAGTTGAAACTTGAGAAACTTGAATCTGGTGAATCTGAATAACATTTAGTACGTCATATTCTCATTCTATCCATGTATCTGGGGCGCAAGACAGCGTTTTAGTTACACGCATAGATTTCATAATTTTGTGAATAACGTTGCCACTCTAAACGTGTATCGGCATTAATATTCAGTTGCACGCATGTCTAACATCTCATGATTACTTCTGTCACGTTAATCATCAATATTTGGGGTGATAACCATGTAACTAGCAAATCAACTTAATGACATACTTATTTTTTTTTAATTTAATCATAAACACACAAGTAGACATATACAGAGTCTAATTCAACAAGAACATGAAATCATTGACATTAAAACGAAGCGAAATACTATTTTTTTGTCTCCTGAAAAATATCCTAAAACCAGTTACACAGTTATAGTATAACACCGTCGATATGTTTTTATGTGAGAAATTATAGCCTACACACTACAATGAATAATAAGATCTCCATCTTTTCTCAGATGAAGCTTCCTGCAAATATTGGTCAGAAGAAAACAAAGGCAATCGAGCAGGTTCTCGAAGAGCTTGGCCTGGGTGAGTTCCATCCTTGACTCTGTCTTCCAGTAAAGTTTACAGTTAAATAAAAAATATTCCCAAAAATTGTTTGCATTTATTTTATTTTCAGCTTATTATGAGTTCCAGTGAGAAGATCGAGATAATTATTACAGTGTTTATTTGAGAAATGGGATAAGAATTATGATTCCTATTACATCTTTTTTTTTTTCGTATTTTTGAGTCACAAAATATGTTCTCCGGATAACAAAATTTCTTCGGCTTCATTATAGCTTCAATTTCCTTCGAGTTGATATCATAGCTTCAATAAATTGTCTTCAGGCTTGAAAGTAGATTCCATGTGGACCAAGGTTACGTTTTAGTATAAATTTGCTGTAGCCTACTTACTTTAGTGTAAGCATAGTTCACCGTTCATTTTACTTCCATCATTTCTGTTCTGTTGATACTGCCATTTTTTTTATATTACAAGTAAACCGTGACCTGACTTCTTATCACCCCATTGTGACATACAAGGTGGCGAGGTTGTCAAATGGTTAGAGCGTTGGATTCCTAATCCAAGGGTCCAGGGTTCGAATCCGGGAGGTGACAGTGTTGTGTCCTTGGGAAAGACACTTTACAACATTTTTCCTCTCCCCACCCAGGTGCGAACTGGGTACCGGCATATTCTGCTGGGGAAGTGAGCCTACGACAGACTAGCGTCCTGTCTAGGAGAAAGTAAAAAGTAAAAAAAAAAAAACCCCATCTCTTCCGCCTCATGCTACCGAAACCAGGATATGCTCCGGCCTTGTGGGCCTCATATAGGCCTTCAAGGAACTTTCCTTTTTTTTCCTGCAGTATAATCTTCTAACAACCACTAAGAGAAGTTTCAAAGACACAAGACAAGTCTTTGTTTTAATATCAAAGTGAACACTTACCTCATTTTCAACTGAAAATTCCTCGGCAGAAAATGGAAGCAGCCATTTTGAGATTCGGTGTAGCTCTTTAAAAACATATTGGACTTCCGCGAAGGTCTTGAACAACGAAACAAAACAAGCGAAGTTTTCGAGACACCCGAATATCGGCGCGATCCTCGGAAAGCATTTCTTACGGGCCGCTGACGGCCCAATTCACGCTGAAGGCCAGCGCGTTCACAGAAGTGCCTCTACTTGAAGTTGGGACATCCCACCACACAGGGTGAGAGTTGCTAAAGTTAAAAGAAAAAACCCACTGAAACTGTTATAGAGACCTACTTATTTGATTGGGCATGTCTGAATAGGCTTACAATTCAATTGTAAAATGTAAGTAAAGTTCTTTAGTGAATTTAAAACAAATCATAATACGTGTAATGAAGAAAATGAAGATGAAGAAAAGAAAGGAAAAAGTAAAGAAGAAGAAGAAATAATGCTTACGGTTTGCGACGTTCATAGTGATTTTTTTTTTACAAGCAGACGACTTGGGATTTTGAAGATGATTCGTACAGAAACATGATGATACATGCGCTTAAATACTTTTGAGTAGGCCCACGTGCCTGCCACGCTGGCGGATTGTAAACAAATTAATGATATGCTTGCTGGAGGGGTCACGGATCCTGCGCACTGGTTCGGGTGGAAGCAAAAATTATCGAGCTAGAGGTTTTAGCAATTTTGGCTTCCCTAATGTCTTACAATACCGGTACTACATATAAAGTTTTGAATCCTAAAGCACTTTCACACTTAGACTGACATCTGTTCATGGTGGGGGTAGCCCAAGTTGCCAAAAAAAATTATGAAAATGTTCCAAATTTACTCACGTTTACCCCCGGATTAAGTATTCACTTGGTATGGTATCACTGTAAAGGGCGTTCTTTTCTCTTTCTCATTGACCTGACCTATTTACATGCTCCGACTATTCCCGAAGTCTAACCTAAAAAAACCCTCAACTATTTTTATTGGCTGTTGCCGTGAAAAACAAGCCATCGACGAAACTCGGAGCAACGAGCATGCGTACTTGCGATTTTAGAATGCAAATTATATTAATATTAGATCTGCGCATGCTCTACTGGGCTTACTGCTCAGTTTCGATTCCGTTTTGGCCTAGATGTAGAGATGTAAACAAACCGTGTTTTCATCTGCATGTTGTCGCCGGATCAGTGAAACAATTAGATCTATGTTTTTATAGTGTTTTGAAAACTGCGAATTGAACGATGCCTTGTGGAAAGGGTAGTTAGGCTACAGGAAATTTATGAAAGTTTCAAGATCTGCACGTTGGCGTGAAAATGACTCCGTCGAAGCCACAAACAAGATTGCTGAAACACCACCACTGGGGCAGTGCCTACTTTTGAGTTTGAGAAAAGAATTGGCACAATGTGCTCAGGCAGTGTCGGTGTGAATATTATTGAAAAAACTATCATTCATATAGATTTGATATGTCATTTTATGTCTAATGTTCGCCATGGACAGTGTGTTGTTGCCTTCTCTTTGTTACTTTGTGCATGTGACCGTCAACATCAAAATAAGTTGTGACTTTTCGAAATTAAGTGGTGAACGAAACATAGATCTACACATCTAGATCTATATAGGCCTAGATCTACATCCTGTGTTGATGAAAACTCTAAAAGCAACCCAAAACCTCTCAAAGTTAATAAAGACATTGTCACATCGTCAATGCTGTCAGACATAGGGCCTAACAAGCTGAACAATCTGTGTGAAGCTCTTAACATGCCAAATCTTCGCTACAAAATGTTTACTCGAACAGCTACAAATAATGCTGTGAAGACAGAACACCTCTTCAACCGTGCACCGTTGGAAAAGAAGAACGCATAAATCATGTTTCTAAGCATTTGGGCACAGCTCTTAGGAACCTTGTCCAAAACGGCTAAGTCTTTTACTTTCTTTTTGCTCTGTGATTTATTTTAACTGTTTTTGTGTTGTGTTATACAATCCTTGCTGTTTTACAAAGATATTGATTTTATTTACAGAACAGTATTAATTTCATTTACAGTATTCATTTTTCCACAGGCTCAGTTTTTTTTCTTGACTTGCATTTTAATATAACTTTGTCATTTCTTGTTAGATGTCAATAACATTTGATACACATGCATGTGTTCTTTATGGAAAGACCGTGATATTCGATTGTTGGTTTTTTGTTTAAATAAATACTTTTGATTTTATGGATTTTTTGGTCTCAACAATTAGATGTTTGACGACAAACTCACTGTAGTGGTAAGATAAAAATTAGTGAAAAAAAATATCAAAAATATTTTTAAAAAACCAACAATAGAATCTAAAATTGTACATAAATGTTCTCAATGCATGTCAAGTTTTGACTTAATATATTTGTAAATAACAGAGAGTGCTCATGGCTTATTCGGCCAATGTTAGATCTGAGACGGCCACATAAACTACACAAGTAAACCACACGGCCACATAGACTACACAAGTAAACCACACGGCCACATAGACTACACAAGTACAAGTAAACCACACGGCCACATAGACTACACAAGTAAACCACACGGCCACATAGACTACACAAGTAAACCACACGGCCACATAGACTATACAAATAAACCACATGGCCACATAGACTACATAAGTACATGTACATGTACACCACATGCCTGGCATGGAAGTTGATGGCATTACAGTGGAGGTCCCAATGGAGGAGACTGATAAAGGCCGTCCAATATGTTACCGACCCCATCGTCCTGTGGTTCAGGAATGGTCATTGACAACAAAGGTGCGCCCGGTATTCGATGCATCTTGTCCAGGTGCTAACGATTGTCTTTATTCAGGCCCATGTCTACTCCCAAACTTCGTTGCTGTGCTTCTCAGAGTTAGACGACGGCCGGTTGCATTAACAGCAGATCTCAAAAAGGCATTTCTCAATATAAAAGTACACAATGAAGATACAAATGTACACACATTCGTGTTGCCAGATGGTGAAGGGTATAAGATCATGAACTTTGACCGTGTGACGTTTGGAAATAAATCTAGCCCGTTCCTTCTCAATGCCACGGTGAAACACCATCTCGATAAATATCCTGAATCGCCCACAGTGAGTGAGTTGAAGGATAACTTTTACGTGGACGAATGGATAACAGACGGCAATACGCCTGACAAATGCATTCAAATGATTGAAGTTTGATGAAGCTAATAAAATGATGTTGTCAGCTTCACTACCGCTTGCAAAGTGGGCCAGCAACAGTAAGTAAGGAAGGCAGTGAATGGAAAACTGAAGGCAATACGTGAAAGCAAACCGTGTTTGCTTCTGCAACATAACTCCTTTCGATGCCTTTGTGTTTAAGGGCATGATTGTGCCATGCAAAGAGGTCAGTTTTGAGTTTGATAGCAAGATTGTTTGACCCATTTGGACTGTTGTCACCGTTTATCATATTTCAAGAGATATGGAAATGTGGTTTTGAATGAAAGCTATCAGAGAATTTCAAATACAAAGACGTTACTCAGATGAACAGTGGAGTCAGAATCATAGAATGAAACTATGCATTTTGTGATGCAAATGAAAAGGCTTTTGGAGCTTGTGTATATTTGTCTGTTGAACAGTCAAATGGATCATATTCCTGCAATCTGGTTTATGCAAGGCCAAGGTAGCTCCATTAAAAGCGATTTACTTACCTCGCCTTGAATTGTTAGGAGGCCTTTTGGCAGAACGTCTTGTTGTGTTCGTCAAGAAGTCGTTGAATCTACCACAAATCCCATGCCTTTGTTTTATCGACTCCATGGTTGCCTTGTCATGGATTCGAGGGAATCCCATTTGATGGAAGACCTTTGCGAGCAGTAGAGTTGTTGAAATACATAGACTTACAAAGAAAATCCAGCTGATCTGATATCAAGAGGAGCAACCGGCAAACACCTAGTGTCCTCTAAATTGTAGCTTCAAGGATCAACTTGGATAAGCGAGGAAAGAGTAGATGAGTTTTGGATCCCGAAGAGTCAATGGCCGAAGAATGTGATTTGGAGGCTGAATTGGCATCTTCAACCCAATTTGCAATGCAGTCTGCAGTTTTGTTGTTTGATGTGTCCAGGTGGGATACGTTTCATAAAGCAGTGCGTGTCGATGCCTGTGTATACAGATTCATTCACGACGCCAAACATCATCATCATCATCATCATCATCATCATCATCATTGCCCCTCACCCTTATGGGTATGGACCAATCACAAGGGATTTCCACTTTATTCTGTCCCGGAATAATTTTGCCTTTTCTGACCACGTTTGTCCTGTTCCTTCTTTGTCTCTCTCCACATATCTTCTCCGTGTTTTCCTTGGCCTTCCTATTTTCAGGTTCCTTGGGGGTTCCACTACAGTGCCTTTCTGGGATGCTACCTCGTGCTTTCCATAAAGTATACCCAATCCATCTCCATCTTCGTTTTCCTTGCTCTTCTCCAATGGATGCCTGCCCTGCTCTTTTCCATATAACTTCATTCCTGATTTTATCTTCCGACTTTATCTTGAAAATCTTCCTTAGGCAACTGTTCACAAAAGTCAACGCCAAACATGCTTTGGCAAAATGTCAGACACCAGAGCTCGAAAATCTTGAGTTACGCGCTGCCGAAGTGAGGCTGATACAGCATGTGCAACGTTTGTCATACGTGAAAGAAATTGACAGTCTTATAGCAAACCAATGTGTCCCAAAATCATCCAGTATCTTAAGAGTGAATCATTTCATTGATAACGGAGGCCTGCTGTGCATGCAAAGTGGACTCAATTTTCCGACCTTTTAGTTGAAGAGAAGTGTCCTCTAATTCTTCCTCGATGTCACTTGAGTTTGCTTTTGATTCGACATTATTCATTATCATTTAACTAACTATGAAACATGCTGGGGTGGATACCATGATTACCGCCATCATATCTAGATATTGAATTGTTGGGATTAGGGGGATGGCTAAATCTGTCAAGTCTAGGTGTATTTCTTGTCCAATTCAGGACTCTGTGGCTAGCAATCAGGTTACAGTTCCTTTGCTGGCGTCATGAAAGTCCCACCATTTTCTATTTGTGGAAATGATTTTGCGGGTCTATTATTTTATGTAGATCCCCCAATGAAAAAGGTTTTATATCTTATTGTTTACACTTGGCGTTGTCAGGACTGTTCACATTGAACTGGTGAATTCTTTGTCATTGGAAAATTTTCTATTGGGTTTCATGAGGTATGTGTGCAGGAGGTCACTTCCAAAGTGCATTATCTCAGATGCCAAAACATTTGTAGCAGCAAAGGCAAAATTACTTGCACATTTTGGTTATTCTTGTCCCAAATGGAAGTTTAATGCACTATTGTCTCCTTGTTATGGAGCCTTTTGGATAGAATGGTGCAGTCATTGAAATCCTTATTGAGGGCAACAGTGGGAAACAGACACATAAACTGCTGTGAACTGGAAACTACATTGCACGAACTGGAAGCTTGCATTAATTCCAGACTTTTGACCTTTGTTGGCGACGATGCCAATTCTACAATACCGTTGATGCCTTCCCATTTCCTTACTCCTACGGGTAGAGCCGAATGTTTGATCCTATGCCTGGAGATGAGGACTCAATAAAGGAATCATCTAGCTGGTCTCTGAGAAGTGGGTACTCTGAAAGGTTTCAACTGATCGAAAACAATTTGGGAAAGGTGGCCATCCGAATACATGTACTTAAGAAGTTTGCCTAATGTCAAAATTGGTAAAGAAAATAGCGGTCACACGATTGGCACACTGGTGATGGTGAGGGAAAACGAACTCTTTAAACGCTTGCAATGACCTTTAGGGTGGTAACCTAGGTATTTCCTGGGCGGGATGGTCTAATCAGAACAGTAGAGATTATACGTCCAAAGGAAAGGTGATCAGACCAATCCAAAGAATACATGTGTTAGAAGCTGCTGATGACTAATCCTTCAGACAATGAGGAGAATGATCAAGATGAAACTGGTATTGAGAATGGGAGAGGTAGCAATGAGGGGTTGCGTCAGGTAAGTTACACCAACAGGCTAGCCAGTGGTTTCACAAGGGCCATATGTTACAGGCAAGGGTAGAGTTGTTAAGCCCAAAAATATTTTGGATCTGTAATCGACGTTCGTAATCCACAACGTCTGCTTTATTTCATTTACAATTCTTTTTTTTTTTTTAATTGTTGGATTTCATGATTTTAGTAACATTTGTCGTTCAAGTGTACGGTTGAACACATTTTACCATTTGCTGTTGCACAACCAATGAAACTGAACATCCCTTATGTGACCAGGGCGGCTCTTTAATGTTAAAATACATGTATATATTACACTGTGTATATATCTATTCATTATATGAGTTGCTTGAACTGTTGTTCTTTCATTATAAGAACCATCCCATGCTGTTCAGTTCAGATAATGAGAGACGTGTTTAATCATTTTGTGTGCATCCCCTTTACTCTTATTACTGAGTCAAATGTATGATTTGTCAGGCTGTTTCTTATGACGAATGACGATGTAAGTGTCAGTGTGCTTTAGTAGGTAATAGTATGACCTGTGAAAGTGTGAAGAAATATATCTATATACATGTATAGAGAGATGGTCAGTGACGGTGCATATTCTTCTTCTTGTAGGTACCAGTAGTATGGTTCTTCACGGGTCACGCATGGCAACAACTATAATTTCTATTGGATCGTTATACTGTATTGTGCTACGTCTATTTAGTTACTTGATTCATGCTCCATTCTTATTATTTAAAGTTTAACCCTTTCGTTGCCAAATTCATCGATCGAAGAAAAGTAAGTGGGGCGCTGTGTTTGCTATTGCCAAGATAAATATTTCAGTTAATTAATTGAAATGACATCCTCTTCTTTGCCACACTATAGATTCTAATGATCCAAACGAATTTTGAAATAATCTACATTGTATTTTTTTTTTAAAGTCCAATTCTTTTCATTGTTTCTCTGTAAAGAAAAAAAAAGATTTTATTTGCTTGGATTCAGTTACAGACGGTGGTGAAGGGGTTTAATCTGCATTAAACTTGTGGGGAGAATGTTGTGGGATGAAACGAAAGAAGACTGGCGGTCCAAGTTTTTGATGTTTACGTTTTCAGAGAAGAAAATAAAATGGCTGACTAGTCAACACACGTGGGTTCAGTGTGAACTGATTTCGTTTGTAATTGTAATAAGTTTCTGCAATATACCACTTGTTATAACGTCAACTACATGTTCGAAGTTAAAAAAGTTGAGCCCAGGCTCCTCCAAATCATCCCACTGCACAACATTCGTCCTCGAGTGAGCAAACAAAAGCAATGGGTCAAATTGTTCTATCAATGTGTCTACAACGAATGGATGGGAAGCTTTGATAGAAAAAAACATCGCAAGCGCGCTAGTTAGGTAAGTGTATTTAACACTTTCTATTTGCCTACAAAGCCCATGACATAGGCAGCGGAAAGTAAGCAGTACTGTTTGGGTCATATTGTTATCGTGTATTTTATGAACCTGGACATATAGATCTGGAGATCACGACCACCAAACCTTTGGCCTACTATGTTGAGTTGAGTGTTTTGAAGAAAAAATGAAAGAATCATTGAACTGACTTTCACACGAACTATTTTACTGTTCGAGGCGCACATAGATCGAACGAAAACGCAAAGTTAGTTGCTGCCTTCTATTTTTCAAATGTGTGGGTTTTTTTTAAATAAAATAAAATGTGTTGCAAATATAGGCGAGATCTACATGTATTTAGATACCGGTATCTACATTTGTATATATACAATGTATATATCAATTTACCGCAACTAGAGGAACTACGTAGCAGGCATTTTCAATAGTCACCTTCCAACGCTGGCACTGGGTGGTCAGTTCTCGCAATTCCCCCGCGCAAATTTGTCTGAAGATAATTATAAAGACATACGATGTCTGTCTCGGATGAAGATGGAGGTGGATAGGCCACACCTTGAGGAAGCCCGCTACAAATGTGACAAGACAGAGCTTGAAATGGAATCCC